>JAXIVD010004617.1:20000-34603 GCA_036785275.1 Cancer borealis | reverse complement strand
ACATTCAACATTCCTGGAGAACGCAACGTGCATTTCTACTGTTAAAATGAACGAGCAAATTGAAAAAAACAATTCTTTGAAATCTAGCGTGTCCAATAATAAACACCACTTGACACAGTGACCCAAATCTGCATGTCTATAATACACTTTAATACTATAATCCCACAACAACAGACAATAAAAGCGAAGCTCGTTATGGAATAGGGTGTCACACCTTTGCTGTCAACAGTTGCACACCGGGATACAACTCAACATATATGACCAAGGGCTAAATAATCATATATCGGCTGTATAAACCATAAACAGACAACCCAATTACCATGAATATCAACATTCATGGTACCTATGATGAGATGAATAGCAGCATGTCATTTGTGAACTGACTCTACTAGGAGTGACCCTTTAAATCATAGTTTTCTTTTACATGATTCTGAGTAGAGACTTTTGCTTTGCAGTGACCCTTTAAGGGTAACAACGGAATTAATTATATTATATTTGCGTTGATGTTTATACGAATCCTACACAATATATTTATAAATCAATGTCCATTTCTACTATAAAAATTATATAACTCATGATTCGAGAAGACAAAAATGTATGATGTTATATGTAAAATTTTGCCTAATATGACCTAGCTTCTTTTTTTAAATCGTCCAAATCAGTGAAAACACTATTTTGTATTGACTTTCTTCCAATAAGCAGCAACTTTTCTTTTCGTTCACAAATTTTGGAGAAATTCTGTTAAACAATATAAACAATTTCGCGCAATGATAAAAAACATACATATCTCATTTACATTTAGTTATTAAATGAATAATCACAAACAAGTTTTCTCAGTCAGGCATCGGGATCAATATTAGCTCAGCAGTCATGCAAGGTAGTGCCAGCCAACACTTGATGACATCTCTTTAGCAAAACACACACACACACACACACATAGTCACATACACACACACACACATCCCATATAGAAGCATAGAAGCCTGGAATAAACTTGATACAGAAGTAATTAGTGCAATAAATATTCGTGATTTCAACAGCAATCTGGATAATAGTAGATTTGGAGACAGGACAGTACTAGCAAAGCTCTTTTCCAGTCCAGAGAAGAATGACCAAGATGATTCAGGGGCTGAGAAATTTGCCCTACAAAGATAGGTTAAAACGTCTTAATCTCCATTCCCTAGAGAGGAGGGCAAGAGGGGATATGATTGAGGCTTTTAAATGGGTAAAAGGAATTAATAAGGGAAATATTGATCAGGTTTTAGAAATTAGTAGTCAGGATAAGACACGTGGAAATGGGTACAAGCTAGAAAAACTTAGATTCAGGACAGATCTAGGTAGATATTGGTTCACTAACAGTGTGAACGATTGGAATAGGCTGGGTAGACACGTAGTAAGTGCTGAGTCAATAGGTAGCTTTAAAAGACGGTTGGATCAGAGTATGGATAGGGATGACAGGTGGGATGGATAAACTTTGGATTATTCCAAGGGTGGGAGACAAGGAACTGCCTCGTGTCATCAACTGGCCTCTTGCAGTCTCCTCATTTCTTATGTTCTTATGTATCTTACAACTAAGTAAATACACACACACACACACACACACACACACACACACACACACACACACACACACACACACACACAACATAGAATATTTTATGACACTTTCAGGATGCTAAGAAATATACGGATGGCTTTTCATTTCCTAGATAAAGATATGATGAGAAAAATTATAACTACAATGATCAGACCAAAACTGGAATATGCAGAATTGATATAGTTCCTGCACAAAAAAAAGCATGCATTGAAATTAGAAAGAATACAGATAATTGCAACTAAGATGGTACCAGAATTGGAAGACCTAACATATGAGGAAAGATTAAAAGATATGCATCTAACAACATTAAAAAAAAAAAGAGAAAAAGGAGACTATAATATATATATATATATATATATATATATATATATATATATATATATATATATATATATATATATATATATATATTGATGAACAACCTGGAGGAAATAGATAGAAAAGATCTAATATTGAAAAGAAAAGGAGGCTAGAAATTTGAGGACACAAGAAAAAATTGCTAAAAGGAATTTGCTTGTGCGATACAAAAAAGTACAGTTTTTCCCAAAGAAGTATATATACGTGGAATGGACTGAAGGAAGAGGTGATAATGGCAAAGAATGTACATCAACTGAAGAAAAAACTGGACAAATATAGATACGGAGACCGGACCACACGAGTGTAGTTCAGGCCCTGTATACTAAAACTAGGTCAATACACACACTTGTAACCATTCATTTTTGAACTGAAACAATCAACATTTGCATAATATCAGTAATTACTAAATATGCATTGCTACTGAAGGATCTTATTCAAATTAGACAAATATATTACCAAGCAACTACATGGATTCTTTTGATTTTAAAAACACAATATTGTTATGAAAACTTTTGTATTATCAGATAAAACATCACCATTAATCTTCAAATTATGAATTCATGACAGCTGATAATATGAATGGCATTAGTATGTGTGTCATTTCCTTTCCAAGATATAAACTCCAATGAAGCAATGAAGCAGCAGAATAGCATATTAAAACTTAATACATCAATTTTCCACAACTATAATTCTAATTCTTCTCATTCATTTCTCTCACTGGAACAATGTTGTATTTGAAATTCATATAACTGAAATTAGGTAGACTGATGACTTCAAATGTGGTAGGCATCTGACGGATTGCTTACTTAGTTTAAATGGAATCATGCAAATGTGTTCAAATGAAGCATACATTATATGGATGGTTGTAGAGATACCCATCCCAAAGAAACTTTATCTGATGGTAGATCAAACTAAAAGTTTTCAGTTACTCTTTTCAAGATATTTGTGTACTTTTTGCATTTCTTTTATCTTGAATTGACTTTTCTATTTGTTCATGAATTTGCTTCCTCATTCTATTTCCTCACCTCATAAGTGGTTTTATCTTTATACCTTATATATTTCTCTGGTGGTAAGGAGATCTCTGAATTTCCCTGCCATAATAACTTTATGTTAAGTTTGGTGACTTGGATGTGTTTTATGGCACTGTAAACTCACCTTGTTACGCTTGGGCCTCTCTTCATCTGGCATCTGAATCATACGAGGGTGGACACATTGGTACAGTCCCTGAAAAATAGAGAGAGGAAGTGCACATACTTTAGTAAGCAACAAGTGTTAAATAGAAAAAACAAATACATAAAATAAAATAAATAATAAATAAATAAATAAATAAATAAATATATATAGTATATATATATATATATATATATATATATATATATATATATATATATATATATATATATATATATAAATGAATATATAAATAAATAAATAAATATATAAATAAGTAAATACATAATAATAAAAAATAAATAAATAAATGAAATAAAAAAAGCCAAGAAAATTGAAAGAGGTGGAAAATTATTTTCATATTCTAATTTGCCATCAAAATTTCTTCAGAAATAGGATATCATTGTTATTATCATAATCATCAGTTAATATTATTACCATTATCATCATCATCATTGTTGTTTAGAGTAGGAGAATGGTGTGATGGGCAAGTCGGCAAGGTTGGAGGATATAATAAAAATTATGATTATTGAATGATATTATATATACAGATTGGATATGGATTCTTTACATTTTCTCATTAACTCAACTATTCAAATCAATGATTCATATTGTTTTTATCTACATATGTACTTGCAAGAGTGGTAGGAGGGAGTACAGGTAATTCCATTCTATATATATTTATGTATAACAACTGGATTCACACAAGCTACAATGGTGTAATGAGTAGTTTGAGTATTATAATTATCTTACTTGCTGTGCATTATGCATATAAATGATGAGGTCATGAGAGGAAATAATTCATGATAGAAATGAGTCCCTACAAAGTACTGACAGGTGCAGGAAGTGGAGCAACAGCTACCTCTATAACAAAAATTAGTACTCTATTACGGGTTCCATCTTCGACCGTTCACTATTCAGGCTACATTTAGATCATTTATGTTATTTTTTTTAACTCTAGGCAATATATAATGTTTTGTAGGAGAGAAACTCGAGCTATTTAAGACAACAATGTTGTTTATGGTTAGGTAGATGGGCTGTGAGTTGAAAAGAGCTGGATTTAAGTGCATTAGATAAGCAATGAGGACAAGCAAACTGTGTGAGTTTGGGTATGTGAAGAGAGGATATAAGACAAAATTCAATGCTTCTAATGGAAGCTAATGACTCAGAATGTTGACCAAAAAGCACATAGGAAAGCTGAACAAGAAAAGTAAATAAATAATGACTAAATACAAATAACAATACATATATAACAAAAAAAAATAAAGCAAATCAATAAAATCCTTGTCACCAATATCCTCAAGTGTTTTTCATTTCACCAACTCTTATCATATACATATATTTACATCCTATTCTATTCTATAGTCTTTGATGCCTCCTTCCCTCAAGGAACATCCACCAAGGTGATCGGCACAGCAGAAGAGCCTCCGCCTTCCCTATCCACACACTCCCTCCATATTGGTTCAAGCCCTCTCCCTCTATCAGCAACTCTTTCATACATGTACTCCTTTACCCTATCGTTCCATCTTACAAATGGCCTTCCTCTCCTCCTAGGACCCTCAGTTTCACTCACATATACTTTCTTCACAAACTAGGCAGTGGCCTAGTGGCTAGCGGTCGGGCATACCAGCTCAGGGTCCCGCGTTCGAGCACTGGCACATGCCGGCCACTTTTCTTTGGTAATACTGCCGAGTGGCCTAAAATCACCACATGCTGCCAAAACACTATCCTCAACGGGACTGCAAAGCTATACGCTTGAGGAGCTTCCGCTGGCAGCATGAGCCTCTCAACAAGAAACAAGGCATCACTTAAAAAATCTAAGCCACGCTACTAACGGGCAGAGGCCAACTATTTAAGGCCTCCATTAAGCCTACCGGTGCCACAGGTAAAAAAAAAAAAAAATAATAAATAAATAAATAAATTTAAAAAATAATAAAAACCCTCAATGTATTTCTTTTCACCCATTCCCCCACAATAGACTTCAATCCATTTGCACAAGTTCCTATGCCAACTACTTCATACACGCTTTCATTGCTCTGACCTTCCCATCTTGTCACGTCACATGCTCCTCTCAGATAACTCATTTCTGACTGCTTGACTGCTGTGCTATATTCCATGTCCAAGTTTCTAATCCATACATCAGTGTTTGTAGGAAAATTCTGTTCCTTAACCCTCACTTTACTTCCATGAACACATTCCTTCCTGTCATAACCCTTGCAAGTTATCCTGCCTTTCACACCTCTCTCTTACTTCACTTTTTATCTATCCATGTTTGCAAAGAACTGTTCCCAAATATATACTAAACTTTTTCACTTCCTCCATTCTTTCTCTTCCTAAAGGTACTTCACACCTTTCTACTGCTGGCACACTCACTCTATAACGTGTATTAAAGTCAACCACCTCTACTTCTCTCCTTTCAAAAAGCATGACCTTACTTTTCCCAGCATTCACTTTTATCTTCCTTCTCATACACACTAAAAAATTCATCCACCACTCTCTAAAGTTCTTCTTCACTCTGCAAACAACCCATTGTCATCTGCATGAAGACATGTCACCACTGCCCAACCCATTCCATTAATCTTCAGGCTTACATCTACATTCCACACTTTCGCTTTCATTTCTCTTATACACCCATCCGTGAAAATATCAAACAGCCAAGGCGACATCATACATCCTTGTCTCACTCCCATTCCTATAAGAAAATTCACTTAGCTCTCCATCCACCCTCACCCATGCACCTGCCTCCCAATAAAATGTCTTAATTCCTCCCAGTAACTGCTTTTTCCACACTATAAATTTCTATAATGTTCCCGTTTTCCTATTAACTCTCAAATGTTTTTTTTTAGGTCCACGAAGGCTCCATACATTTTCATCCTTCTCTAAACACTCATCTACCATAATCTTAACTCCAAATATCTGGTCCACACAGCCTCTTCCTTTTTTAAATCGTCCTTGCTCCTCGCTAGCCTTCTCTTCAGTTACTCCCATCAGTCTCTCCGACACACATTTCCTTGCACATTAAGCAAACATATCCTTCTACAATTATTACACTCATCTTTACTACCTTTATAAGCAAGGACACACCACACACCGTTAACCACTGCACTGCCTCAGTGGTGCAGTGGTTACCACTTCTGACTATAAATCCGCTGGCCCGAGTTCGATCCTGGACGAGGACAGTTGGTGCACAGCTCACTCAGTTGTTCATCCTCCCAAACAGGTTGATCAAGAAATGGGTACCTCGGTAAAACCTGGGGAAGGTAAACTGTGGAGACTCGGATGTCACAGTGGCTCTGTCCTGGGATAACAGATTAATTTCTGCCACAGGCTCAAGGGCCAATGTGACGGGAGATGAGTGCCTGTAGCTACGCGCAGCTACAGCGTGTGCTCCCACACTTTACCTATACATAATAATTGCCTTCTTTCACTCATCTGGTACTTCTCTCTGTCTCCATGCAAGGTCACATATCATAAACATCCATTCTATCACGTATTTTAACATTTCTGCAGTTATTCCATCCACACCCGCACCCTTTTCTTCCTTTCTATCAATTCCTTTCTACATACTTGTGCACTTTCCACCTGCTTCCACATTCATGCTCAACACTACTGCTTCCCTTTCTGTTTACACATTCTTTAAACGCTGAAAGTGACTCTTCCACACTCTTTTCACCTCCTCTTTACTTTTTATTTGCATGCCATCACCTCCCTTAATTCTCACATTCACATCCCCTCTCACTTTCTTCTTCCACATTCTTTTGCAGTAATTTTTATAAGCTCTCCTCATTCTTTCTATAGTCTCAACACAAAGCCTAATGAGCACTATTTATTTCTATCATTATCACATTTTTTTTACGCAGCATATTCTGGTGACATGAGTTTGAATATTCTCATGCAATCAGCTTTTTTCCTGTGTACTTACCCACTTGTTTGGAAGACCAGATGTAAAAAAAAGGCACAAAAAAAATCCACAACTGACTCGGTTCCTATTGAAGTCATATATTTCATGTTTCTCAAATAGTTCCTTTCTACTGACCTAGCTACATCCTGTACTACAAATACATAAAAATCATTACATCTACATTGTAAAGATAGGCAAATTATAGGTACACATGGCAGTTCTATTGCTAGCAAAATAACATTGAACATAAATTGAGAAATAAAAAGTGTCAAGTTTGTTTATGAAAAACAAATTAGAAAAAAGAAGAAAAAAGTGAACACAAAACCTATAAAAAAAAAAGACAAAATAAACAGTATGAGGCTCACCGCTCGATTCAGCGTGTACCTGAAGGAAGGATCGGGTATCTTGCTGGCCCGTCCTCGCCCCCGCCCTCCACCCCGCGTCCGTCCACGGCTTGCCATGGAGTACTGTGGGAACAATGGGCGTTAGTGGTCATGTTGTAATCAGTTCACATTCAGTTTATCCCATTCATAGTTTGTTTTAAGTGAGCGTTTCTTAACCTTTTCTGAGTTCAGTATCTGCTGCACTCAGGTATGGGCAGTGCAGTATCAACTAACATCTGGTTACAGGGAACATTGACATTGTACTGTCATATATGCACCATTTACCATCATTCACTAAAATTCATTTCAGCACACCATTGGGTTGCTACCACCCCAGGTTAAGAAGTACTGGTTTATGCAGTTCATATTCTGTTTGGGTGTGGACTACAAACGTTTATACATACAAGTTTTGAGGCAAGGGGAAAAAATCATTCATATGGTCTACAAGGAAAACTAACCATTCACTGGCTAACAAACAACAACTAGAAGACAAAAGCCTATTTATGATATGAATATAAATCTAAAATAAAAACAATAATGATAATGATAATAGTACTAATACTAATAATCTATCAATCTATCTGTACACCAGACTTATCCCCCTAAAAATGGGTAACCAAGACAAGGCACACTAGGGTTCATGGAGACATTACTCTCCCCTCCCCCTCTGTGCCTTGTCTTTTCATAGGAGAGTATACAGAGGAGGGGCTTCCAAGACCTCTCACTCTGACCCTTTTATCGCTTTTTAGGAACCGCAGAGATAACGATGGTAAAATTCTTTTAGCCCCCGCCAAAGGAATAAACATATATATATATATATATATATATATATATATATATATATATATATATATATATATATATATATATATATATATATATATATATATATAGGTTATATCACCATTAAAAGAAGGTAGCCAAGACAAAGTATTTAGGGTTCAGGAAGTTTACTTTCCAATCATCTTCTGCACCCTGTATTTTCACAAGAGAATACAGCTTCCCAAACTCCTCTTTCCGTCTCTATTTGTCACCTTTTATGATCCACAGGGAATACAGTGGTAGTATTCTTGCAGCATTGACCACAGGGCTGACATTAATATTAATAATAATCTATTTAAATACCTGGTTTATATCCCCATTAAAAGTGAGTAGCTGAGACAAGGCTTTATTCTCCCCTCCCTCTCTGCATCCTGTCTTTTCATACGAGAAAACACAGAGGAGGGGGTTCCCAGATCCCTTACTCTGTCCCTTTTTGTCTCATTTTACAATCCACAGGGAATAAGATCACAGTTTTCATGCAGCCTCAACTGCAGGGATAATAATAATAATTATCTATCTATCTCTACCTATGTACACCTGGCTTATATCCACATTAAAAGGGGGTAGCCAAGATTAGGCATTTAAGGTTCAGGGAGACTTTACCCTCCCCTTCCCATCTGTGCCCTGTCTTCATAGGAGAGGAGGGGCTCCCTAGACCCATCACTCTATCTCTTTTTGTCCTTTTTTACAATCTGCGGCGAATACAGTGGTAGTATTCTTGCAGCCCGCAACACAGGGCTGTAATAATAATAATAATAATAATAATAATAATAATAATAATAATAATAATAATAATAATAATAATAATAATAATAGTAAGCATAATAATAACAATGATAATAATAATGATAATAATGATAAGAAGAAAAAAAATCATATTTCCTATAATATAAAAAATTTGAAATCATCTTTGCATCAAAATTTTGTTTGTCACATTTACTCAAAATGAGCTCACATCATGCATTAAAAATATACTAACTGGATTTTTTTTGTATGGATACAAAATGTTGATATCCTTAAACTGCATTACCAATGCGAGTTAAACTAAGAGGATCTACTTAATGAAAGCTATGAAGTTCAATCAAGAAAATCTAATTACTGATGAGATAAATGCATACAAAACTTATATGAAACTGGCTGAAAATCCATAACACTACCCACGTAATGCAAAACCAAGGTGTGATGCCTGACATTAATGAAAATGTTGATAATCTCCACATCATGAAAGCCAAGGTATGCAAAGCACCCTTAATGAACATGCACATGACACATGCAAGGAAAACTTGACACAAAATTTCACTCCAACGTAAGACCTGTGGAAAATTTCAAGGAATAAAGATGCATGAGGTGCTGCTTTGCACTTCAAAATTCAAAATAGTGGGAAGATTAATTCTTGATGCAAATTGTTATTTCAGTACAATATGCCCACGTTGAAGATGCACAGGAGCAGCCATCACAAGGAAAACAATGTAATAGGTGAGGTGCAAGGGTGTTGCATCTGAAAAGGCCCATTCGTAAGAACAAATGAGGAAACATGCTGCTAGTTCAGTGTTACATGTTCATGGTATATAAAAATACATCATACCACCTACAAAACATCAATACAAAGTTTTTTTTTATAATATCAAGTTCTATTGAATATTAAGGGAAATTCATTGATCTTTATGGATAGCATGTAATGAAGAACATGAAAAACAGCATGCAAAGATTCTTTGAAAATATCATTAAACATTAATAATATAAACAAAAAAATTTATTTTAATAATGTACTGATATTTAATATTCCAGTATACAATATTCTATTACCATGATTCATTAGTATGGAGGAGCAATGAGCCATAATTGTAAATTAATTTCAGAATAATATTATAATTCTGGAAAGAAATGTAGTTTATGTTATGATGAACAAACATCTACAATAATGCGGCAAAACAATATTCATAAAAGTTAAGTTTGTTGATTATGGAACCATCACTGACTTTAGATAAGTTTATCAGTAGAAAAGTAAAGTATTAGTTGAGTGAATGTATTACACAAGAACTCTTACTGAAGGAAGCAGATCACCCACACACACACACCTTGGCCACACACCATAACACACACCTTTAAACAACAGCAAGTGGTGAGGCATAATACACTTATACTATGTATAAGTTCCTTAGGCTTGGTATATACTTACCTATAGCTTAACAAACACAATATGTATTTATAAACAAACCCTTGCGATAGAAAGTAGGGATTACGTTAGTTTTAAGTTAAAGATGCTGTTTAGATGTCTTGTAAGGTAAGATGCTGCAGGTGAAGTGTGGTGGTGATCCTTGCATTCCACAAGTGCAATGACTTCCACATACAATGAATAGCATCACAACATTAAGTAACAACACACAGGTAACACAATATATTGTTACAACTTAAAAACTTTGTTGAAATGAAAGTTTGAATGACTTAACACATCTTAGCAATACATGGAAACATCAATAAGAAAACTGTGAGAAGTAATAACTACAACCTAAAGGCCACGTAATCATGCAATGTATTATAGAACATACGACTCTCCATTCTATAACAAGGAAAGTTAATACGCGATCGTTCTCGCTGCATCAATGTCTTCTATTGAACAAAGAAATTACCTTAAACTTTACACCAAATAATTTAAAAAAAACTAGAAAAAAAGTGTAAATACATATCCATTCAAACATTATATATATCTAATAACTGCAATCATATATAATGCCATGATTAAAGTTAATAAGTAAAGATTTAACCTGTTTAACCAACACACATTGACGCTTTATTAACCTTCCCTTTCATAAAAATGGAGAGTGTTCGTACAAAGGTAATTGAGTATTAACTTTTCTTACCCAGCCGCCACAGCAGCACCACACAGCCCTCACCAAGGCTCGCAGCACAGTGTCACAGGTTGGCTGCTTGCTCTTTCCCACTCTCCTCCCTCCCTCCTCTCGCCTCTCTCCTTCCTCCTCTCACCCTCTATACCTCCCACCCTTTATACCTCTCTCCTTCCTCCTCCAACCCTCTAGTCCTCCCTCCCTTCCTCCTTCCTCCTCTCACCCTCTAGACTTCCCTCCCTCTCTCCCTCTCGCCTCCCTCCTCTCAGCTCTCCCTCTCACCCTTTAGACCTCCCTCCCTCCTCTCAGCTCTCCCTCTCACCCTTTAGACCTCCCTCCCTCCTTCCTACCTTCCTCTCAACAGCTACAGATCAACTACTATTTCCTATATTTTATTGTTGGATGTAAGCAATTACTTTACTCTAGATCTAGTTTTCTTTTTTTACATCCTATAAGTTTCTAATGCGTGAGTTTGTGTATTTTGTTTAAAGGGACGAGTGCGAGATATCTACTTCCTACTTCTTCATGATGTCATTGTTACTTCTTGCTATCAGGCAGGCTAAGGTATTTCTTCACTTTAAAATACCACTGAACTGTCGTGTAATCATTTATTTTTTTTAATAGCCCTTATCGTTGTCGCTAATATAAGTGTTAAAATTACGTAACCTATGTAAAGGTAGCAATAGTTAAACGTATATTTACTACTTGATAACTTAACCAAAAATCTGTCATCGACTTTTACTTTATCTCACATTTATTTTTCCTTCCCGTTGCATTTTTCGTATGTCAGAAAATATTCAAAATATCAATTTAAGTATATCAGATGACATAGAATATATAAATACCTCTATGGTGGGCCAATGTAAAGCATTTTAGTCCTGAAGTTAAAGTTCCCGCTCTAACCTAACCACCGCAACACACTCTTTCACCTCATGATATCACATCCAAGTAGTTCCAAAATCCTATGTATGACCAATAAATTACCTTATTCACATACCTGGAAGACCAAAATTAACAACATAAACGTGAAAACAGGAGGTAATGTGATATGAAAAGGAGACATACCTTTAATCCCATAAATAAGTCAAGGATTGTATGAGCGGAGGGTCTAGGAGGCTAACACAACCTCACCGTTTTGTGCAACTTGGACTTGAGAGTAGTGAGAAATTATACCCATATTTCATCCCTATTGACCCCCGTGTGTGTACCCGAGGTCCTGTGGATGACCTTGAGGACGTTAGTATGGGAATAGAGTCCATTTAAGGCATCTGGTTGGAGTTGTTACAAGTGGTATATTTAGGAAAAGCTCAACGGGGCACTCACACCCTCATCATTTTACAGGTGGAGAGGGAGTGAGTGTAAACAAGAAACAGCTGACTGGGGATGAATGAGTGACGTAATAGTGTTAGGTGACCGCGTGTGTTAGGTCAACCCTGTCCTGACCCAGCTAGGTCACGTGCTAAGGGTCACAGCCTGCCCGATCCCCTGATTTCTCCCTTTCGTTTCAATTTTTATGTATTTAAGACTGTTTAAGTTAATGTTAGAACTCATTATAGTTTTTCGGTACCGGTAAGTGGCGGCTCCAGGTGAGTAAAGACTTAACCTGACACTCTAATGACACCTATAAAATACTGGCTGAGAATTAGTTAGACTGTTAATATCATATTTCACGTGGTTTTTGACAGGTAATTTGACATAATTTTGACATATATAACATATCACAAACATCCATTAATTTTATTTGATGCTACAAAAATGGTGACAAGGGGTGCATGGCAGATCAATTATATTTGTGTTCAGGAAATCAGTACAGTAGTATTTTACACACTAACAAAACCAAAAGTGATCTAAGTTTGCATATAGTCATGCTTGATATTTTCTTATTTATATTGGATACTTAATCTACCTATTATATGACATTACATAGTGCAGTAAATTTAAACTAAGATCCATGTACATAGATAGGTAGGTTAGTGGTAGGAGATTTACCTAAGTCCTTACTGTATGTCTATAATTATTGCATATCCATATACCAAGGAATGGGAGGAATATTATGATTGCATATTGTTCTTTTTCCAATATATTTGTTGTGAAGTCCTTGGGAGCCTCGTGAAGATCATTAAAAAGGATTTATCTTTGAACAAACTCAAGATGAAAGTTAGGGAATGGATTGGTGCCCAGTGAAATTTCTCTCTCTCTCTCTCTCTCTCTCTCTCTCTCTCTCTCTCTCTCTCTCTCTCTCTCTCTCTCTCTGGCATGCATCTGTTTCATACCTATATAAATGTATTTTGTTCAGTACAAACATATCCATTCCCCTCATCCTACTTTTTTATGATCATATAGCATTTATTTTAAACTCTTAACCCAACTTGTTTAAGATATACTATTTTCAAAGTCCATTTCTTCAGGTTTTCTTTCTTGTATGGTCTTGTACCATATTTATTATTTTTTCAATACCTCTAAAAGAGATAATGGACAGGTGACAAGAATGGCTCTCAGTTTGATAGAAATAAAAACTTTATGCAGACTACAGTTAGTTGTAACGTCCTATTTATTGGTTCCTCTTGGAAATGCCATGAACTGTGCCAAGCAAAGCATTTCATTCCAGCAGTTATTGATATTATATATACCTAAAAGGATTGTATACTTTGGTAATTGTTTATATTGTAGATGATTTGGCCTTGTTATGATTTTTATACAAATTGCCATCAGCATCCTTAAAAGGAGTAGGTAAAAAATATACAGCACATGAAAAAGAAAAAAGAATAATTAGGACTCAGTCTCCTTTTTCTTGTAATGTGAGAAATAAGACATTTTTTTAATACGAGTTCCTTATCTTCCATTGCTGACCCTCCTAGTCACCTTTTATGATATGGAGGGAATTAAGAGCTGTCTTCTGAATCCTAATATCTCGGTGCTGATACACAAATAATATAGAAAAAAATGCTTGTACTACCTCTATTAAATAATTTATGTATAAATATAATCAATGCATTTATAGATAGACTGAAAAATGTATTGTGAATGATATTTTCATAAGTAGTGTATCACCTTCGTCCCCCAACAGGAAAGGTATATGGTGTGGGTGAGGAGAGCGATGCAGGCTAGGAAGGGCCATCATGGATGTCACTGATCCCGAGGAAGAAGAAATAGCTGTCAATGACTGGCGGCTGGAGGACAGTTTTGGCAGTAGCTCCCCATTCCCAGTGGAGCGGAATGGCAGTGAATCATTGGCATCGTCTAAAGAAGAGGAAGGTTTCGACCAACTTTCAGAGTGTCAGGATAGTCAGAGTGCACCGTGCTCCCCTGCTTCACAGCCACAGCTCTCCCTAGCAAGGAGGGAGATACTGCAGAACACTAGTCAGGATAATACAAAGCAGGTGAGAGGGAGGTCTGCCATTTTAACACTAACTGAAATGATGGTTGCTTATTTGCCTCATTCATTTAGGCAATTCAATGCAGAAATATATATATATATATATATATATATATATATATATATATATATATATATATATATATATATA
>JAXIVD010004617.1:0-17500 GCA_036785275.1 Cancer borealis | reverse complement strand
TCCTGTTTTCATCCTCCACATTTAACAATGAAAGCAAAACTTTCACTTGACAGTAATGCTTAGTACAATAATTTATGTTACTGCTTTGACTTGTTTTCAGAATCCTAATGGAGCTAATGTCAGACTACCAGAAGGGAAGTAATGCCCCCTTCATGGAGCCTATTGAGATGGATACTGACAAGAACAAGGATTACTTGGAAGTGGTCAAGACACCTCTCTGGCTGAAGAAAAGTGAGTTTAATAGGTTTGCATTTCTGCAATGTTTATGTTGCATCCTTGGGCCTACTAGATGTGGAGTTTGGATGGAGTAACCATGGCAATGGGTGTTAATTGAAGAAAAACTGATGCCAACTGTTTTAACTTTGACAGTTAAGGCAAATCTTCTTGCTGGAGAATATTCAGTGATCACCGACCTCATTGGTGACCTGAGGACCATGTTGGAAAATGCCTATCGCTACTATGGACCAGCTAATTCCATCTCCAAGAAGGGTTTGCGTTTGGAACACATGATGGAACAGAAAATTGCTCTTCTTCCAAAGTAAGTTAACATACATCACTGAAGTGAGTAGTTGCAATTATTGACTCATACTGAAATTACTTATAACAGGATTGGTGTTTTCAAAGACTCGTATTGAGTATTATAAAAAGATATAGTACTGAAATTTTACTGTGTCGCTGCTCTCTATAGGGAAGTCCGAGACTTGTGTTCACTGGAGAAGACCTCTGGCGAGCCACCAGAAGACATCACTCAGAAACACCGCAATAAAACAGCCAAAATTTCAGTTAATGGTAAGTGTAGTCTTTTGCCGTGGCCATTGGCTTGAGGGATGTTCCAAGAAGGAAGGAAGTGCCAGAGACTGACTATAGAATGTACTCTTTGAATGAAAATTTAATGTTCTGTGTAGTTTTCTTGAACTGGAGAATTTGTTTTTACATAGAAAAGGACTGGAGTTGTAGAAGTAAATAATAAGCCATTTGCATTTGCTTGAATCATGAAAAGACACATTTAATATATGGTAATTTTTTGGTCCAAACTTTCTTATCTTTCCCTTGTTCTTCTAAGCAGGCTACATCTGCTTCTTCATTTGTCTATATTGTAACCATAATTATTCTGTATGTGTAATCTATCTATATATCTGGCTTATATACCCATTAAATGAGGGTAGCCAAGACAAAGCATTTAGGGTTCAGGGAGACATTACTCTCCCTCCCCTTCTGTATATAAAACTGCATAAGCTGTCTTGTAATTCATGCCATAGTTAAATTAGAGTCAATCACTATAATGTGTGTAATCCCAATTAATATTTTACCGTTTTTCAGGAGATAACTTCTTTTCCTACGTGATGTATCGTGTGCGTGGGTGCCGAGTGCAACGGGACAAGGAACTCAAGAAAAGGAAGATGGAGGCCATGAGACAAGCAAAGCGTGACCGTGAGCAGGAGGTCATAGAGTGGGAGAAGATGCTGATGAAACAACAAAATGGATCACAAATGAGAGCAATGTGGGAGGTGTGTCCATGTTATTTAGGACATTGGGTTGAGTTTGGTAGTTCTGAACTGCATATTTGACAAGATTAATCTGATCTATTCTGAAGCATGATTTAATGTAGTGATCAACTTTCAGCTGCCCCAGATAGGTCACTTCATTTACCTGACCCTGAAGACCCTCAACATCTATGAAGTCCCTCAGTATGAGCTGGAGCGTATGCTGCTCATGCCCCGAGCTTCACGCACCTTAGCCATGCTGCTCACTTCTCTCCTCTCCTCTCCCCAACAAAGGCAGAAACTCAGTGAGAAGCCTTACATGCCGTACAAAGTCTGGGCCAGAAAACTTGCCCACAAAACTCTGCTGTGGTACAGGTGCTATTACCGGGAAAACTGTGAATCACAAAAGGTAAGATCTTTCTGTTCCTGAAGATGTGCAATGTATAGAGATAAGATGCTTTACTTAGATAGGATGATGAGATTACAGCTAATGACTTTATATCCAACTCAGGTGTTTGACCAAATGGGGATTGAACCTCAATTTTGGCTGGTGTGCGGCCCAACCAATCCCTTTGATCACCAACTGTTCCATGAAATGACGTACCACCAGCGTGTTTGGCTCCTTAAATCTCTGTGTGACTTCCTCCTAGTAAGTATATTGTATTTTATGTAATATAGTGTAGCTTCAGTAGATACTTGTGCCTGGATTACGTGTCTTCAATATTTTACAGGCTATTTCAACTATGATCATTGAAAATATTAATGTGTATCAAGACCCTTGGTTCCTTTCCTTTCATAGCCAGTGTGATAATGATAACCAACTGTTGAGTGTCTGAATTATACCCTCACATGATACTGGCAAGATAGAGTGAAGAATTATTATTATTATTATTTTATTTTTATTTTTATCTTTTACTGTACCTGTCATGCATTTTTCTTCTCAGAACAACCACAAAACTGTCCAGGAAGTGATATTAGAACAGAGTGAGGCAGACCAGCGGGAGTATTACTTGGGCCAAGACCGGGAAGGCAACGACTACCTGCACTTCCCTCAGTTTTGTGGACAGAACCTCAGAATATACAGGCGGGCCAGAGTACCTTCTCCTGAGGTGGAGACACATACAGAAGAAGTGGTGGAAGGAAGCATACTACCTTTAGATAAAATTAAAGAACATAGGAAAATGATGAAAAAGTATAGACACGTGAGTATATTTTAAGTATTTAGGATCAAAGATTATTGTAGATGGAGTAATAGAGACAAGTTGAGTCTATGATTAGTGGATTTGAACCCAAGCTTTGCAGGGCAGAAGGTTAACCACTGACCCATGAGAGTGTGTGTGTGTGTGTGTGTGTGTGTGTGCACGCACCTTGTCTTGGCCTCTCCTCCTTTAGGGTGATATCAGTCTGGTATATAGATAGATAGATAGATTGATGCCCTTGAATGGTGTGAATGAAAGACTGATGATATTTAAGGTTTTATTGCAGCTTAATTTGCTAGATGTCTTAATCTGTCACAAATGTGTTTTAACAGAAATATGAGGAGGAAGCAGAGTGGGAGGGCTCAAGAGGCAAGAAGAGGAAGAGAAAGAGAGGCAGGGGCAGAGGCAGGGCTGTGAATCCTGAGGAAGAAGTTGGCATCAGCTGTAGGAGTCGGCCAGTCAACCTTAGGCAACAACCGCGGGCAAGATATAATGATGATCTGGAGGATCTGGGTCTTTCTTCAGATGATGAACCAAAGCCAAAACCAAAAAGAAAGTGGGCAGTGATTTCAGACTCTTCTGGTGAGAGTGATCAGGAGGAAACTAAAGACAAAGAAGCTACAGAAAAAGAAACTAAAGAAAAGGAAGCTAAAGAGAAGGAAGCTACAGAGAAGGAAGGTAAAGAGAAGGAAGCTACAGAGAAGGGAGCTACAGGGAAGGAAGCTACAGGGAAGGAAGCTACAGGGAAGGAAGCTACAGAGAAGCCAGAGGAAGGAGCCACTGTAGAAGAGGGAGAAGAAGATGAGACGACAGCCTGCAATAGTCCTCTGCCGGCCCAGCATGAAAACCTGACCCGAGCACAACAGAAGAACCCTAGGACCAGGCGGGGAGGAAAGAAGGTAGTACTTTATCATTGTCATGTATAACTAGTGACCATTTACATTCCTGTCATCACAATAAGTGTATAATGTATAATCTTTGGTATTATCATTTAAGTCCATTTTCCATAATGAACTCTTGAAAGATGAAAGATTATTGCAGATGATAACAAAATGATGGTGTAATACCTTGGTTTTTCTTTCTTCATCATAACCTGTTTTTCATTTGTTTGAAAGGAGCTGTGGTCCAACCCTTAGGATCAGAATCATGAATCTCATAGTCTCATACATTTTTATACTTTTTAGTGAACATATATACTTTATGTAATTACTCCCTCATTTCTACCATAGTTATAGTTTTCCTATTTGGCCAGAATAGTCTTGAATTTTCCTGCCTTATGATTACTAAGCTCTCAATACCATTAACTTTTTAAAAATGCTGAATTATTGTTTTCCAGAAACCAACCTGTGAACTTTGTGGGAAGACATTCCAGAATATTGCTGCCTTGAAAGGCCATCGAGCCGTACACACAAAGGAAAAAGTGAGTGTTTGTTTAATGTGATATGTACTTTTACTTGAATTATTATATTCCTTTCAGACACTTTTTCTTTTATATATATATATATTTGCTTGTTTCCCCCTAAGGGTGTGGTGCAGAGCATGTCTGGTCTACTCATGCCTGTTCATGTTCCATTTGCAATATTCTTTTGTGTAAAATTAAAAGATAGATGTATTTTCTTTATGATGTGTACTACACATTTTTTTTACATGATTTAGAATATGTCCCATTGGCATGAAATTACTCTTTCATTTGCAGCAAAAGTTAGCTCTCAATGGAGATGACATTCCGGTGACTAATAAAAGACTAACTTTGGGTGAGGAGTCGAGAGAAACCTCTGAGGAGAGGACGTACAATGGTGCTGATAAAGCTGTGAGTGAGGAGGGTAGTGTAACTCAAAATGGTGACTGTGTTCCTAAATTGAAAAGACAACTGGAAAATACAAATGTTAAGGAAAATGATCTGAAAAGTGAATCTCTCATGAATGGTACAATTAACGACAAAGTGAATGAAAACATGGAAACAAAAGGTGATGGTGTGAAAACCAGTGATGATCTTAGTAGTAAGGTAAAAGAAGAAATAAAACCAGTTGAAGTAAAAGAGGAAAAATGGGATGCTTATGATGATGATATTAATAGTCCTATGAAAGAAGAAAATTCAATTTTGGGTCTAGAAAGTCATTGGGATGACGTTGTTAAAAAGGAAGAGATGGAGGATACCAAGTCTAGTGAGAACAAGACCAAAGACAAATCTCCCTCACCAGTAAAGGAACTCCCTCCCATTTATGATTCCTCACCTTACCAGCCAGACATTGATATGTTTGAACTGGTGGTCACTTCAGTGGAACAGCTGCGGGTGCTCATTCAGAACTTTGGTGAACTACCAGAAGGCGTGGGCACAAGCACCACTACAAACACAGAGACGGACACAGCTGATGAGGAAAAGAGCATTCCAAAAAAAACAAAGGTTTGTATTTTGCTAGTGAGAGGTTTGATTGCTTCCCTTTGACCATTATCAATCAATATATTGCTATATCATTGATGGAGGTAGGTAACCTCATGAAGTTTCATGACATTGGAAGGGGATGTTAAGATTGGGATATCCTAAAACTATTTTGGCTTCATTGACTTGATCATTTTGATTACCTTTTTCTGACATTTGCTGTGTGTTAGAGAAAGGAAGAGATTTTTCTGTTGTCTATCATTATTGTATGACTTGCCTTTACTGGCACATGCAACGTGGCATCTAAGGAAGAAGGGAAAAAAGCTGAAGTAAAAAAAAGAAGTCTTCTGTGCTTCCTTTCCTGCTGAGTAGGAATAAAACTTAAAAATGAAAAGTGCCCAAACCATGCCTCTTTGCACATCTTTTATTACGACATGCAGGGAATGTGCGAACATGTATGTATTATAAATCATCATATCTTATGGATGCTAAATTATTGAACTGGACCATATGATTGCTGCAGGAAGACGGGAAGAAGCGTCCATCGTGTGAGGTGAAGCTCCATAATGCTCTCTGCAACCTGTTGAAGGAACTCAGTCCATGGGAGACCAAGCTGCTCAGTGCTACCAAGAGACTTCGTACTAAGCTGAAGCATGAATGGAATGATTATGAGAAGAGGTTAGTGTTGCTTGGGTTATATGTATATATGAAAGTATTTATATTGAATTCAGTCTTGTTGGAGAGTATTGGTTCCATCTTTTGGTAGTAAATTTTTATTAGTGTACATTAGATTTGTTTGATTTATATGTGTAATTGAGTAAGTAGGAGGTTTATTGTCACTTTTTTTTATGATGTAAGAAGTTTGTATAGATTTGATGCTTACATGTGGATGATAATATTTTGTTATGTAGGAAACCAGAAACTTTCCTTTGTAAATAAGGATTCCAACTGCATATGTGAACTTGAGGCTAGCATGTAGGAAATACGTTCAAATTTCTGTCTGACTCAAGGATAAAACTTTTCCTGCAGAGACATCAACTATGTGGATCCAGCCGAGGAAGCCTGGATGAGTGACCCTGAACCTGATCCAGAGCCTCCAGCATCACTACAACGGGAGTCATCCTCATCTTCATCCTCCAGTGGAGAGTCTCTTGATGGTATGGAAATGGACTATCTTTTAGGGGACTATGGTGATCGTGTAAGGCTGAGTCAAATTGTTGTGTGTGTGTGAGTTCATCTGCCTCAACCATCACTGAAAAGGGTGAGAAGACTGCTCAATGAAATAGGCTACACAGTACACACCCAGTCCCACATCTTAAGTCCATTGCGTTGACTCATCAATTTTTGTGATGTGACGTTATTAGTGTCCGGGAAATTTATCTATCTGTCTATATCTCAGGCTATCCACCTAAAGGGGGTAGATTTGCGGATTTTGACTTTGTAGGGAGGTCCACAAATTCCTTAGTCATAATTTTGCATATTTGCAGCTTTTCTTGCACCATCACAGGATCAGTTTATGCTTTTCCTGCTGATGCTGTGCTAGTTTTAACTTTTTTTTTTACAGTTTTTGTGTCAGTAATAATGGTTCTAAAGATACACAAAGGGTTTTTCCATAGTTATATAAAGAAATAGAGTCTAGTAATGTTATTAGGCACATATTCGCGGATTTCTAACCTTCACAGGTATCTCTGTTACGTAGCTCCTGTGAATATTAACCCTTAGCTGCCCAATTGCTCTGCTGCATCCCTGACTATCTTCTCTTGTGACTAAATTACTTTAATTACTTATTAATCATGTTTCTTTGTGTTCCATTTGTTGTTCAAATATCTCCTTGAAGCTCATTTTATCTTTCTCATTCTCTTTCCAGTTTTTCACTAAATCTTTAACATCCTCTTTAATCTCATGCTTTGCACCTCATTGGATCCTCTTTAAATTATAATTTTCTCTCTTCAATTTCATTTAGTCTCTCATCATTTACTTTCTTGAGGTTGTCCAGTGTATTTTTTGGCTTATAAGATGCTGCATTTTGGAAGACGCACCCTGATTTTAGAAAGATTTTGGACGAATTCATCGGCAATGTTTTTCTACTATATGAAAGGTTATTTTTTCAATTCACTGTAGATTTAAAATGTCTACAAAGAAAGAGAAAAATAGCAATATTTTTTTCAACAAACCAAAAAAAATTTGGATAGTTAAGGGTTATGGTTAAATTAAAGTTCATGGAGGCTGTTCAATTTTTTTTATTGTTCAAATTTATAATTATCACTTTCAGCACTGGTTCCAGGAGTATTTCGCACAAGATCACCTTGGAACTGCTTAGCTTTTCACAAATTATTGGTTTAGTCACCAATAAACTGTTTATCATTAATCCACACTAGCAATAGTTTTTCCATTTTTTCAATAAGTGGTGACCAATTCACAACAAGAATAATCACTCCTTTCGCCACATCAGCTTTTATTGTATCTTTGTTCTTTAGTATGGATGATATGATTGATTTTGCCATACCATACTGAGCAGCAAGATGAGTGCCTTTATGAGTGATGCTTAGTTGGTGGGACACAAAGTGAAACTGACTGCATGATGCTTACTATGTATAGGGTTGATAGATGATCAAAGATAAATTCAAAGGCGTTTCAAAGCATAACACTCAATTTTTTGGGTTGTACAAAATTGACTAAACTTGAAGTAAATCTTGCAATGCGTATTTTACATATGCAGTACATTATATTTACTTGTTCCTTTCATATATATATATATATATATATATATATATATATATATATATATATATATATATATATATATATATATACATATATATGTATAATTTATTTATTTTCTCCCATCTGTGCTGTTTGTTTTGTGATGACAATTGACTGTAGACAGATTTAGTATTTGCTCACGAGTATACAGTTTAATAACTGTGTGTGTTTGAACAGTTACAGCAGTTTATTCAGTGGTGCTGTATTATGTAAGGAAGTGGGTAATGCTTTTTTGTGGCAGCAATTGTTGAAAGATTTTTGAAATCCATATGGGTGTTTGTTATCTAATCCCTGCACATAGTAAGGAAAACTATATGTATATTCTGCGAATGAGGACTGCATTTGTGTATTTATTGTGAAGACATAATTAATTTGATTTGCCATTCCTTATTTAAAGATACCTATATTTGCTTTTACAGAGGAAGGAAATCCCAAGCGCAAACTGAGGAAGAGGAAAGCAAAGCGGCAAGCAGCAACACAACTGATGGAGACGGCCGCCCCTCCAGTGGAAACACCGAGTCTGGCACAGGAGGAGAATGCTGATGGGTATGCTGTTTCCTCCCGTGGCCGAGTACGGAAAGTGAAGAAGATGGTCAACTATGATGGCCTAGACTTTGAAAAGCTTGCCTTGCAAGCATCTGAAGAGGCAGAGCAAGAAAGGGTAAGAAAAAGGAAAAAGAGGGAAGATGATGAGAAGGAAAGAGAAGAAAAAGTAGCTGTAGAAGAACCAACCAACTCTCTACCTACAGGGGTTCACCGGTACTTACTGTCCCAAGCAGGGCATGTTATGGGCTACATCGACAATAAAGGTCATGTACATTCTGGAGCTGGGAGCAAAATTGCTGGAGCTGACCGGACTAAGGTTGACTTAAGTTCTGTTCAAAATCTGGCAAGTCAAGTGGCCAAGAAGGAAGGCACAGCAACACCCACAAGGCCAGGAATGGTGTTCCCAAAGAAGACTTTCCAGAACTTAAACTTGAAGCCCAATGTGCCGACTGTGGTGGTGGCAGCCATCAATGACCAAGGCTCTCCAGTGTACGTACGAGTTGTGGGAGAACAGGCCTTGCAGTTGGTAAGGTACATGAGGCCAAGCATCAAGGGTCGGGTTTCCCAGATCAAGCTACAGCACCATGGCCAAACTTACACTGTCAATACAAATGCTCACATGATAACCAACAACATTCCAGGCCTACCTGATGGTGAAGCCACAGTAAAGCCTTCACCATCTGTTGCCACAGCTATATCTACCTCAAGTGCGACCACACCCAAGCCTCTCACTAACCTGCAGAGCCTAGCGACCAACAATTCTCCGAGTGTGCCTCGAGTTGCCCCAATATCTTCAGTGGTTAGTGGTGTCTCCTCACCAAACACCTTAGCATTAGCTTACAGAGGAGTAACTAAACCAACAACTGTGAGTGCACCTGTTCAACCACAAGCTGTAACCATCCCCAAGACCACAATGCAGCAAGATTCTAATCGTCTTTCGTCAGTGGCCCACACAAGACTGGTCTCTGCTTCCCCTTCAGTGGTATCATCAGTTGTGCCACCAACTGTCAGAACACAAACAAATTTAGGATCCTCTCCTACAAAGCATGGTAATTTTATTGCTATAAATCAGTCTGGAAACAGACAAACTCTTCCTACCATTGTGGCTCCTGCTAGACCACAAGTTACACCAGTAGTGAACAGAATTGGTGTCCCTGCAAATTCTGCAGCTACAGTGCTGCAGTCGGAAGGTAGTTCAGTACGCCAAACAAATGTTCAGCAGCCTGTTGTAGCAGTACAGTCTCCATCAGCTGTGGCAGTGGCTCCAACCCAACCTTTAGGTCAGACAGTAACCGCTACGCCTGTAGCTGTGTCTGGACCTGGGGGACAAACACAGGTACAGTTGAAGCTGGAATCAGAATCCTTGGCACAGTTGATGCAGCGGACAGGAAGCAAAATAGTTGCCTTACCCAATGGTCGAGGAGGATATACTTTATCCCTCACACCTGGTGCAGTTCAACCAGGACAGAAGAGCCAGACACAGATAGCTGCCAACACAGCAGCAAAGGTGCAGGTGGTGTCTGGGGCTAATGCCTTATTAGAAGATACATTACAGACTCAAGATGTACAGCAGCAGTCACAAATTGTTCAGCAGCAGAGTCATGTTATATCCCAAGGAGTGGCACAGCCAGCTGTTGTTTCACAGCAGACATCACTAGCTCAGCAGATTGGGGTCAAACAGGTTGTACCAGTCAATGTGTCTCCATCAGGTCAGGTCGTTTCAAGAGTCGGTGTGCAACCGAGAGTTTTTGGTAATTTGGTATCCTCTCCACAAGGAACTAGAACAACTCAAGTTCCTGTGACAGGTGTAATTGCTTCACACCAGCAAGGGGGTACCATTATAAACTCAAGTCAGGCAACAGGTGTGCTGCAGAAAATGACAACCACACAATCACAATTGACAAGTGCTCAGGCAGGTCAGCATCAAATAGTGCTGCAACAGCGAGTAGCAGCCACCGGCACCCAGAGTACTGCGTCTCCACAGTTAAATCAAGGTGTTGTCCAGCAGGCTGCTGCTACATACAAGCAGGTAGTTGTGAACCAGTCAGTCCAGCAGGTTGCACAGCAAGTGGTTCAAGTAGCTCAAGGATCTGTATTGCAACAACACCAACAACAAGTAGTGAGGCTACAACCTGTTAGTGGGAGCGGTGGTCACCGGAACACTCCCACTCAGAAACTTGTTCAAATTGTGCAGCCTGGTGGGGGTCGTCAGGTGGTGCAAATGGTTCAGCAAGTGGTTGCTAGTCAAGGACAGGCAAATCAAGGACATCAGCAGCTAATCTATGTCCAGGGAAACGGGCAAGTAATTCAACAACAACCAGCAAAGGCAAACATTGGAACAGTTCAACATACACTGCAAGGGACAGCAACGTTACAGCAAGGTCAAGTGCAGCAAAATATTGGGGAACAAAAGTTACAGCAACAATTAATTCAACAGCAAACACCTGGACAGTCCCAGCAACATTTAGTACAGCAGAAACAACAAGTAGCACAAACACAAGTTGTGCAACAACAAACACAAGTGATGCAGCAACAGTTAGTCGTGCAACAACCACAACAACAACAACCTCAGCAGCAGCAAGTGGTGTCACAGCAACAGCAACAAACAGTGGTTCAGCAGCAGCAAACTGTTGTTCAACAGCAGCCAGTTGTTCAGCAGCAGCAAGTAGTTCAACAACAGGGTCGGTTGGTTTTAGTTCGAACATCTCAGGGAGAACAGATGGCTCTTCAGCTGCCAGATGGAAGAGTCTCATTACTGACACAGGAACAGCTCCAAGCAGCAGTAAATAATGGCTCTATAAAGTTTAACCAGAATAATTAGTTGCTGAGTCATCATGCAGTAGTTGCAACTTTATGGTGGATTGGTGAAACGTGAACATATTTACATGTGATAATGTAAGAACATTTTTCCACATCAACCGAAGGGATCAAAGCAGTTCATTAGTTGTGAAGAGGGAATCAAGACATCTCAGTAAGTACCTGTTTTATGCATAGTAGGTAAATATAGTCATGTCTTCATTTACAAATACATCTTTGATGTTTTCTCTATGAACACTACAATATTCTGTTGGTATCCTTGGCAAGACTTTTTTTTATGATTGAGTTCAGATAATGACATCCCTTAATATTTCCTTTTAGAATGTGTCTTTCAGTTGATGAATCTTGCATTAATTATTTAGGTAAATGATTATTGCTGTTGTCACCGATTGAAAGGAACAAAATGTTTTTAGGAATACTGAATTTCATGTATTATGAACTTTGCTTTCTTTTCAAATTCAAACACATTATGAAACAGGCAAAAGTGTAACTGCCTGTTTATGAAACTACACTTTCGCCAAAGTACGACTTTTCAACAGACTTTTCATGAGCTGTAGAATATTAGATTTCATAGTGTTTAATTTAGACAGGAAGGTAAAATATGTACAAAATTTATAAAATAAATTTCTCAGCGAAGTTGACTATTAATTGTCTGACTTCCACGAAAAATAGCACTGTCACCTTTGTGATTGTAGGTTGTCTTATAAACAAGTAGGGGGCCGTGTGGCTATGTGGTACAGTGCTCTACTCCTGGCCTCCTGACCGAAAGATTGCGAGTTCGATCCCAGCCAGCTTCTTGGTGAGTGATAGCACTCGTCAATAGCTACCTTGGAGGAATTATTGAATCACCTTTGTAAATGAATAGATGAACATGTATAACAGGTCTCCACATGTGTTTGAAGGTACATACAATCATGTTCCTGAAGACATGTTTATACATACCTTCATACATTTGTGGCTAGTACAGTGGTAGCACGCTGGCCTTGCATTCGCTTGGTCGGCAGTTCGAGTCCCCGCTCGGGCTTGTGATGCTTAAGCTGTTTACTGGGGAGGAACGTTCTGGAGAGCATCTTCATTGATGGATACCGGAAGTAAAACCCGTGCAACCTTACCTGTTATACATGTTTATTGATTAATTTACAAAGGCGATTCAAAATTCCCCCCGAACTTGGTAGCTATTGACGAAAGCCCTATTACTCACCAAGAAGCTGGCGTCAACTAAGAATATCACCACCGTATTCCCTTTGGATTGTAAAAGGCGACCGAAAGGGACAGCGAGGGATCTGGGAAGTTCCTCCTTTGTATTCTCTCCCATGAACAAACAGGGTGCAGAGGAGGAGGATAAAATCTCCTTGAACCGTAAATATTTTGTCTCGGCTACCCACTTTTATACAGATATAAGCCTGGTATAGATATACTTTTCTGTACATGATCAAGGGAAAGCGAACATAATGAGCTATGCACAGGCTGATCTTTGTCCATAAGTTTGAGGTTCTCTTTTAGAGACCACCACTACTACTTCCTTTGTGCCATCGGAAGATGTATGTCATGTGATGTGGAATCACTGTTTAAAACCCACTAAGACCCCTCCTTGTCTTGGTTCCCCTTGTGTCTTACTGGTATACCACCAAGCAACGCCAAGTTTTCCCTGCTTGGGTAAACATCTAAATACTTTAAATTCCATCGACTTCATCTTTGTGTCTTTGTTCCTTATTACCACCTGGAGGTGTGAGGTAAAGTTGGCATGCAATAATAAGACGTATACGCTTTGCCGAGTACACGCAACCCGTCACAACACGGCTGCTGCGCTCTTGTCAAAACAAACTCAATCCGAGCCAAGAATACAGAGTTGCCAGGCGTACAATACTTTTCTCTACTATTTTTTGTATTTCTGGTGTACGTAATATTACATAATTTGTTTTTCTTGCATGTAAGTAATTTGTTATGAAATATGAATTACTTCCGTGCAACATAGTTGTGTATTTTCTGAGCAATGTCAAAATACAAGGAAGTACGAAGAGTTGCAGCAAACTGGTCAGCAGCAGGTGATATAGCTGGCATCGGTCTCTCTGCCATTCACACTCACGCTGTCGCAGAAGGCGCCGCGTGTAAAGACGGCAGCCTGATCATTAATTACTTAATATTAATTGTTATTGGTACGGTGGTGACAAATTGATTTCCACTTACATTATTTGAGCAAATTTTGCTGTTGTGACATACAAGCTATGTGTCAGTCTGGCCAGTGAGATAGAGCGTGTCGAAGGGCGGCGTGTGTAGGTGTTGCAGGTGTCGGTGCCCTAAGTAATCATGACGGTGGTGGCCCCCGCGCCGCGACCCAACTCTCTGCTGCCCCGGGCTCCGGCACCATGGCGCCCGGCGGCTGCTGCTGCGTTAGGCCTGCCCGCAGCCGTCCAGAGCCTCCTGCAGCAGCTGGGCGGAACATTCCACACCTATCACCCCTTCCGTCGCGCCAGGAACGAGGGCGAGCTTGACGCTAACATTCCCCGCAGCCCCGCGCCTCTGCTACTGCTTACTCGCAACACGCTAGTGGCGTCTTTTGGCCTGCGTAAGTTACGGCGACTGTTGTTGTGGGCGGGAGCACCGCGGGCGGTGTCTCGTCTGGTATCAACAGTGGCAGCCAGCGAGTGTGAGTCTCTAGGGGCGGCGCCCCTTACTGATGTCTTCGCACAGCCCTTCTTCCATCGCGCTGTCACGTGGCGAGTCACTTGCTGTCTGGACCGCCAACCCTACCTCACCACCTACGCTGCCACCTCCGCCATCCATGGCTACTGCGTTCCCTGGGTGAGTACATAGTGGTCTGCTTGTGTCCGTGTGTTAGAACTTACTACAAAACAAATTAGACGGTTAGCTGTCAGAGGTAATTCATTTGTTTTGTCCTAAGGTGTGTACAGTGACCTTCAATGTTAGTGTTTACGTCCCACGGCAGGAAATGAACACGGGCGACTGTTGTAAGAGAGTCTGTGTGCAGTGATGAGAGTCTGTCATTACATTAAAATAAAGATAACAACAAAAATAGCGGTGCTAATAATGCTAATGATAATACATAAACAATAATTTTAATAACAGTGATAATAATTATTCCATTATGGACCGTATCTCTTATGTTGTAGTGACGGGACAGTCAAGTTCAACCATACTCCACTTTGACCTTGGTGATTATTATGTTCTGATTGGTAAAGTATCAATACGTTAAGTGCTCTGTCAGGGGTTTGATTCCCGGCCGTAACTTTCTCGTAGCTACTTAATCCTTTTGATCAATTCCTCCGTATTTCAGAACACGAAGCATAACAATGTCAACTTCTGTTTTACATGAACTTTAAAAATATGTGCTGATGATACCTGTTTAAGATAGTCATCAATGTATATAATCAATCAAGATCATCAACTAACAAGGCAGATGGGAGGTTAATTACTAGAACACCACACACACACACACACACACACACACACACACACACACACACACACACACACACACACACACACACACACACACACACACTTAAATAAACAAGCAACATGTAACCATTAACCAAGTGAACAAGGGCATGGCATGTGGTGTACGTTAGGTTTTCATGGGTGGGCAGGGAGGTGTGTGTGGTGCGTCCCTACGTACTACATACATACATTGACCAGACGACTGCAGGCAATGGGGGTCGGCAGGTGGGGGTGGGTGAGAGGTAGGATGCCTGATCATGGTGGCCTTCCCTTGAGCATCACCCCCCCACCCCTGATCCCTTACTACCAATCCCAGCGATCAGAAAATAAAGCACTCGCCTTACCACTCTGGGACTAGCCAATCATAAAAACGGTGGGGGTAATAATGATGCATGTGATTGGTTAAGTAGATGAGTACACATTGACCGTTTTCTGTGACGAATACAGGGCAGGGTAGATGGTATAGAGGAAAAGGTTGTCTATGTCTCCCAGCGTCGTGGATTCCGAGAAGGTGATGAGCGTGCAAGGACGAGGGTTGTGTCTTTATCATCTGGGAGGGAAAAGTCATTGTAAGGACGTGAAGTTCTGCTTGAGGTTACGTATAGTAGTAACTCAACTTCCCACAGAGAGAGAGAGAGAGAGAGAGAGAGAGAGAGAGAGAGAGAGAGAGAGAGAGAGAGAGAGAGAGAGAGAGAGAGAGAGAGAGGCATCGATGTGTGTTCTCGCCACTGAATTTCAAGATGTGTCACGAAGGCCGTGTGTGTGTGTGTGTGTGTGTGTGTGTGTGTGTGTGTGTGTGTGTGTGTGTGTGTGGTGTGGACGCGCGCCACGACTTGGGTGGGAGAAAGGTCACCCTTGACCCTAACCAGGTGCAGCGGCGGGTCAGGGGTCAGGAGCCGATTCGTCTAGGTGCGTGAGGGTCATGGCTGCAAGTTGTTGAATATAATCACACAACACACACACACACACACACACACACACACACACACAGCTAACCGGTCCGTCACCACCGCACTCATCACAACCTTCACGCCGCCACGCCCACTCTTGGATCAGCTGGCCTCGAGGGGGTGAGCGAGACCTTCGGGAAGATGGGGCGTGGGAGGGAGAGTGATATCGGAGAACACGCACAGTTTGTTTTCTTTTTCCCCAGACTATTCATCCTTATGCTTCCTCTTCCTGCTTCTTAATCCTTGCTATCACTCAATTGTTGTGGATATTATAACTTACCGATGACTCAGAAGGAGCATAATGTAAACAGGGAAGTTAGTTAATAGTGTTTATGAACCTTTCTCACTCTCTCTCTCTCTCTCTCTCTCTCTCTCTCTCTCTCTCTCTCTCTCTCTCTCTCTCTCTCTCTCTCTCTCTCTCTCTCTCTCTCTCTCTCTCTCTCTCCTCTTCCACCCTGACTAACTTCACTGCTGTAATAGTTTATCTTTTAGCTTCTTCTCTTTCTTCGTGTCTCCAGATGTATACTGAGGAAACGGGAAAGAAGGGACGAAATGAAGTAGTACAAGATTGCAAAGGAAAGGGACCCAAATGTGGTTATTTAAGGTCTTACGAAGTTGTTTTGGGTCGGGAGGGAAGAAAACAGAGGGAAGCATTCTGTTTCAATGTTTGCCTTGGAAATATGAAAGGTGTCTGTGTTGAGTTTACGTAAGAAGAAGAATGAGAGAGAGAGAGAGAGAGAGAGAGAGAGAGAGAGAGAGAGAGAGAGAGAGAGAGAGAGAGAGAGAGAGAGAGAGAGAGAGAGAGAGAGAGAGAGAGAGAGAAAGTGCAACTCTTAAGAGCTAGCTGTATGATGCTCAGTGGAGTGTGGGAGGAGGATAAGGAAAAAAGATGTATTATTATATGCAATGAGTAGTGGGAGAAGGTGCACGTAGGAGGAGAGAGAGAGAGAGAGAGAGAGAGAGAGAGAGAGAGAGAGGAGAGAGAGAGAGAGAGAGAGAGAGAGAGAGAGAGAGAGAGAGAGAGAAGGGAGAGCGGTACCCGTCCCGCCTGAGGGGCACCCACACGCATGACGTCAGTTCCTTCATCCACCTCGTCGCGTTCCTCATCCACCTGTTCCTCTCACCTGCACGAGCCCAGAGGAGGTGGAGGCGAAGGCGTGGCGGGGCGTAGTGTAGCGTGGAGAGGGTGTGGCTGCTGTGCGTGCCGTGCAGTGGAGGAAGAAGAAGGAGGAAAGTGGTGTGCTGAACGTGTATGTATAGTGCTACAGAGAGAGAGAGAGAGAGAGAGAGAGAGAGAGAGAGAGAGGAGAGAGAGAGAGAGAGAGAGAGAGAGAGAGAGAGGAGAGAGAGAGAGAGAGAGAGAGAGAGAGAGAGAGAGAGAGAGAGAGAGAGAGAGAGAGAGAGAGAGAGAGAGAGAGAGAGAGAGAGAGAGAGAGAGAGAGAGAGGAGAGAGAGAGAGAGAGAGAGAGAGAGAGAGAGGAGAGAGAGAGAGATGTTCTCTCGTAAAAATGTTGATGTGGATGGATGTGTAAATTTTTGAGGCATGTTTGCGTAAAGGAATGTTGTTGTTGTTGTATACAAACGGAAATATATATCATCGACGAGTACGAAAAAAAAATAGAAAAGAAAATAAAAGAAAAATTAGCCTGAGTTATTTTATTCTAGGATTTTCATATTTGTAACATTACCAAAAATGTCTTTACTTATTGAATGGGACGGAACATACAGCATACAACCGACCCACCTATCTATCTGTCTATCTGTTTGTCTGCCTCGCTGCTCCTTGGTAGATAGATAGGACGGTAAATAGCACACATGGGAGCCTTGGAAAAATAAGATGTTATAACCCAGACATCACTGACTCTATTGTATCCTAGGTCGAGGGGTCGTTTTACCTCCCAT
>JAXIVD010004616.1:5000-27500 GCA_036785275.1 Cancer borealis | reverse complement strand
TTTTGCAACATTCCTTGTTTTTTCCTCTAACACAAAAGCTTTTTTGTAATTTTTGTTTGTTTTCCGCCATCAAAATATGAATATAAACATAACATTACATTACTATCACAAATACATTGAATTCTAATTTGATATTGTCAATTATTATCTTGGTATCGTACTTCTTAACCAAGATGTTATCAGCGTAATGAAGACAACGTTCAAAGTGACTGACACGGTCTCAAACAAGGCGTCTCCATTTTAGCGATTGGTCGTGTCTTGCGTACTCACGGGAGATGCATGAAGACGGATGGATGAAGAAATAAACAGGTTCCTTGATAGACAGCGACAGACAGGTAGCGGGACTGTGATAGATGCCCAGAGTGACGAAGCTATCAGTCAGGCCCCGCGCCCTTCCTCACCTTCAATTAGAGTGTCTAGTGCATGTTCACCTGCCTCTCATCTGCATTCTTGTTCTCGGTGTTCATGTGCGCCGCGTACTGTTGTTAGTGGTCCATGCCTCGCACACAGCCACTCCCTCGCAGCCTTTATCTCCATCCATTCAACCGAGAGCACAGATGCTGCTGCTGCTGCTGCTGCTGTTGCTGTTGCTGTTGCTGTTGCTGCTGCTTCCCGTGTTGGCTATTTTTTCTCCGCTGCTGGCGCCGAGGAACGACTCTTGCCTGGCCCACCTGTGTTAATTAACTGGTGGGTTACCACTTGAGTAGGGAGGAGGTGTATAGTTAACGGCAGCTCATACATGGCAAAGTAGTGAGTGAATTAAGCCGCACTCAATAATATAGATAGTTACGCCATTAACTACCATTCAAAAAGCATGCCACGTTCAAATAGTTTGTATTGTGTCCATGATATTTATAGTCTATTTATAGTTTAATTTACATCATGATTTAACATAAGTGGATAATAACTAAATATATGCAAACTCCATGAATGAGATAGTATAGCAGAGGGTAGAATCTTGTGAGAAGCCAAATGTCTGTGATTTCGTATTATTGTTTGTATGTATGTCTAAATTTCTCGTTATATGTTTATGGCTTTATAATGTATGACTCTTTATGTATGTATTTATGTCTGTCTCAATTCGTCTTTCCATCTATCTATTTCTCTCTTTACTTCTTCTTCTTCTTCTTCGTACACATGTTTAAGCATCTTTCTGCCTATAAATTTTCCTTCCCTCCCCTCACCCATATCTTCTTCCCTCCTCCTCCTTTCTCCTACCATTGATGGATCACCTCAGCTTACTATGTAGTCTTACTCCTCTACTCTCTCCCTTCCCTTCCTTTCTCTTACCCCTCGTCCTCCTTGCCTCCTGTTTTCCCTACCCAAGATTTTTTTTTATCTTTCCTTCCTTCCTTCCTTCATAGTTTGTTCTTTGTTTTCATCTTATTTCTGAACATTGGTTTTTAAAACTTTATAATATTACATTCATCAAATTTTTCCTTAACCTTGTAGTCATTCTATAGTATTTTTCCTTCTATAGTTTCTCCATCTCCCCTCATCCCTTCCTTAGCTCTTTTATTTCTCTCTCTCCCTCTCTTCTCTCCTCCCTTCTCTCCTCTCTTTCTCCTTCTATTTCCTCCCTCCCTTCCTCCCTCCCCTTCACCTAGCCAGTAATTTAGCGCCCTGATCTCTCCACCTCCCACTAGCGTCTCTTCCCGTGTGTTTACGAGAGGAATTATTGGACTTTGTTTTCTGTAGTCAAATAAGGTTCTCTTTATGGGGTAAGTGACGGTGATGGTGGTGGTGGTGGTAGTGGTAGTGGTGGTGGTGGTGGTGGTGGTGGTGGTGGTGGTGGTGGTGGTGGTGGTGGTGGTGGTGGTGGTGGTAAGGAAAGAGTTGTTGTACGTAATAGGTTCTAAGTTGGATTAAGGGTATTCATTCTTAAGCGTGTCATGGTGATAGTAGTAGTGTTATTAGAGGAGCTAAGACATATATTATATATATAATTATCGACTGAATCCTCTTTTACCACCTTTACTCCTCACCGTTCTTGTGTTTCCTCCTTGTCTTCCTCCTCCTCCTCCTCCTCCTCCTCCTCCTCCTCCTCCTCCTCCTCCTCCTCCTCCTCCTCCTCTTCCTCCTCCTCCTCCTCCTCCTCCTCCTCCTCCTCCTCCTCCTCCTCCTCCTCCTTCCTCCTCCTCCTCCTCCTCCTCCTCCTCCTCCTCCTCTTCCTCCTCCTCCGTGTCACGCCCTTAGAAGGTGGTCTATAGTCTACCTATATGACCTGTTGGTGATTCCCTTGGAGATTACATTGTGGTCTGCTCCTCTCCTGTGCCTTGACGTGGCTATTGACGCGATTCAATGACTTTCGAGGCTCATTTCCGGGGTTATAGGACGAGAGGGAAGGAGAAAGAGTGGATGAAAGGATCATGAGGGAACGAAGGATGGTTTGAGAGAAAAGGAAGGAAGAAAGTAGAGAAGATGGAAAGTACAGGAGGGAAAGCGATGTTAAGAAAAGAAGGCACGGAGGGAAAGACTGAAGGAAGGAGAAAAGCGAGACGGAAAGGAAGTAAGTAGAAAAGGAAAGGAAGAGAAGGAAGGATAAAATGGATGAGAGGAAGGGAGGAAGTTCAGTGCGAAATTATAGATGTAGGAGGGAAGGGAAGGGAAACAGGGAAGAATGGACAGAGAAGGTCAGGGAAGGTAGAATAGGAGAAAAGAGGAAGGCTAGGGAAGGAGGGAGAGAGAAGAATGGAAGGAGGGAGGGAGGGAGGGAGGGAGGGAGGGAAAGAAGCAAAGGGAGGAAAGGGAGAAGAAGGGAGGAGGATTACATCTAATGGGTGACATTATGAGTGAAGGGGAAGGGTCATGTATCCCAAGGCTGTGTGCGTCCCCTTGAACACACACACACACACACACACACACACACACACACACACACACACACACACACACACACACACACACACACACACACACACACACACACACACACACACACACACACACACACACACACACACACACACACACACACACACACACACACACACACACACACACACACACACACACACACACACACACACACACACACACACACACACACACTTTTATCTCTCCCTCTCTCTCTTATTGGTCAACCTTTACATCATCTAGTAATTACTTTCTTCTAACGCCCGCCTCCTCCTCCTCTCCTCCTCCTCTCCTCCTCCTCCTCCTCCTCCTCCTCCTCCTCCTCCTCCTCCTCCTCCTCCTCCTCCTCCTCCTCCTCCTCCTCCTCCTCCTCCTCCTCCTCCTCCTCCTCCTTCCATCTGGCACCCAGCTGAATGCCTCCTCGGTTCCTTTCCTACCTAGTACCTGCCTTTTCCTCACTTACCTGCAACCCATTTAGTTACCTTGATTTCCCTTCCTTTCCTTCTTCCCTTTTTTCCTTTTTCTCCCTCCTATTATTTATTTCCTTTCGTTTTCCTTCCATCAATCCGTTATTATTTTCCTTTGATTATTTCTTCCTTTTATCACTTCATATATTTCTTGTCTTCCCTTCTTCCTTCTTCGTCTTTTCTTTTTTTTTCTTGTCAAATCATTCTTATTATTTTTTGCCACAACCGAAATACTTTATTTTTACCTCGTCACATGTTTGTCTCTTATTCATTATATTTTATTCCTCCTCCTCCTCCTCCTCCTCCTCCTCCTCCTCCTCCTCCCTCCTCCTCCTCCTCCTCCTCCTCCTCCTCCTCCTCCTCCTCCTCCTCCTCCTCCTCCTGAATGTATGTATATATGTATGTATATATGTATGCAAGTATGTATGTGTCTGTGTGTTTGTATGTATGTATGATTGAATAAATGTTTGTGTGTATGATATTCTTCCATGTGCGTATTTAGTAATGATACACATGCGTCATTCTATAGATAGATGTTTGTTTCTATACGTGTTCTTCCCTCCAAGTGTCACAAGGTCTCTCTCTCTCTCTCTCTCTCTCTCTCTCTCTCTCTCTCTCTCTCTCTCTCTCTCTCTCTCTCTCTCTCTCTCTCTCTCTCTCCTCCTTTCCTTCTTATCATCACCATCATCATCATTACACCACCGATCATTCAACACCCCCGAAAGCCAGTACCTAGCAACCATCAACATCATCAGACAGACCTCAGCACCACTAGTACCATTACACTAGTCATCTCCATCCTCTGTACCACCACCACCACCACCACCACCACCACCACCACCACCACCACCACCACCACCACCACCACCACGTAAGCAGCTATATCACTCTCCCTAAATTAATAAAAAAACATAACCAGTGGACCAGATCACCACCACCACCACCACCATCACCACCACCACCACCACCACCACCACCACCACCACCATTACTACCGCCATTCCCATTACCGCCGCCGTGTTTGGTGTCGCGACTATCGTCACATCACTCCCACCATTACCACCACCACCACTACCACAACATCATCACCACAACACCACTACTACCACCACCGCTGCTGCATCACCTCCATTACAAACTGCTGTGTAGTGGCAGGTACGAGTATGTATGTAATGACCACCACCACACCACCACCACCACCACCACCACCACCACCACCACCACCACCACCACCACCACCACCACCACCACCACCACCACCACTACCACCACCACCACCACCACCACCACCACCATCACCACCACCACCACCATTACTGCACACCACCGCCACCACCACCTCATTGCAAATATCAACACACATTCGTCCCGACCTGCCTCGTCTCACAGGTAAATTAGGGAGGGAGGCGAGGAAGAGACGGGGTGTGGTAGTAGAGGAAGAAGAGGAGGAGGAGGAGGAGAAGGAGGAGGAGGAGATGGAGGAGGAGGAGGAGGAGGAGGAGGAGGAGGAGGAGGAGGAGGAGGAGGAGGAGGAGGAGGAGGAGGAGGAGGAGGTGGGGTTCCTCGGCTCATTTCTCACGAGATATGCTGACGTGATATCACTGGGATCAGCTTAACAGGCATCCCAGGATTTGATGACTAAGAGTATACCACTTTCTTCCGTCTCCCTCCCGCCATTTCTCCTTACCTAAAAGTCGAAAGTCACATTTATTGACATGGCACTAAGACCTTATGTACCCGGGGTGTGTGAAGGGTTGAGGGTGGAGCTGGGGGAGGTGAGATGACTTGAGAAGAGGGTTGAGAGAGCCTGAAGGAAACGTGGAGGGAGGGAGGGAGGGAGAGAGGGAAGGAGGGAAGGAGGGAAGGAGGGAGGACATGGGTGAGCCAATGCGAAGTCAAGCATAGCAAGAGTAGTGGAGACCAGAAGCTGAACGTGATTGTTAGATATATATATAGGGAAGGAATGTGGTCTTATTTTTTTCTCTCTCTCTTTTCCTCCTCATTCCTCTCCTCCTCTTCCTCCTCTTCCATTTGATATTATTTGAGATATCTCCTTTCCTATACTATTCTTAAATCTCTATGTTGCCTTACCTTTATTTCATTCTACTAATTTTCTCCCATACAAGCCCCCACTCATCATTTTCTATTAGTTGCGCCTCATCTTCATCAGTTCGCAATTTATTGAGTGCAGCAAATCATCGCTGTATCATCTGTTATCGATTTATGTGCCGTTCCTGACAGCACCGTCCCAGGCCACTCCACTCTCTGCCTTCATCCTATATTTCAATTCGAGTAAAGTGTAATGGGAGATTCAGAAACTCCCTCTCTTAATGCAAATTTATCTGCTCCTCATTTTTTTCGTGGTAGATACTTTTTAATAATGGACTTTTCGCGGATGGAAAATCTTTCAAAACCAGGACATCTATATAGTGTGAGCGAAACGGCCGTTGTGATATTTTACTTTTGTTAAAACCATATATGTCACCCTACCACTCTCTCTCTCTCTCTCTCTCTCTCTCTCTCTCTCTCTCTCTCTCTCTCTCTCTCTCTCTCTCTCTCTCTCTCTCTCTCTCTCTCTCTCTCTCTCTCTCTCTCTCTCTCTCTCTCTCTCTCTCTCTCTCTCTCTCTCTCTCTCTCTCTCTCTCTCTCTCTCTCTCTCTCTCTCTCTCTCTCTCTATCTCTCTCTCTCTCTTTCTCTCTCTTTGCCCATAATTTCACTCTGCTACAGATTTTCCCTCTACGCAGATAGCCTGCCCGATCGCAAGTTACTGCAGGCCACTAACTTTCAATAACCACGAATTCTCCCTCGCCATGAATCCCTTCCAGCAGTAAATTCCTTGTAACCGTATATTTCCCTTCCCTGGCCCTGAATATGTGTCCTGATCCATACCTCCGCGGCCAAGAATAACCTGTGGCCACGCATTTGTACATGTCACGACGCGCTTACAGTTGTGCTTTTCAGTTTGGTCGAATATTGCCTGTTTTTTTAGCATAGCAAAGTGGTGATCTTGATCTTGATCTTGATGGATGGATGGATGGAGGGTGTAAGCCGTGATGGGAGTAAGCCGTGATGGGATGGTATGGGTAAAGGATGTATGTATCGGGGTTTGTTTATGTTTTGTTATTATTATTGTTTTTTGTTTACAGCAGCAGCATAACTTTTTAATGTTTGTCTCTTGCGTCGCACAATGGCGAGAGTAAACCACAACACTAAGAAACAAGGGAGTGTGGGAGGATTATAAAACCATTAATGGAATGTTGAAGGAAGGTCGGAGAGAGAGAGAGAGAGAAAAAAGAAAAATAAGGGAGAAGGGGTAGTTTTGGGTACGAAATCCTCCTGGTAAGCCGATGATGCTACTGGCATTTGTTTATTCTGTCTTTTAATTTTTTTCTGCGGTACAAATGCTAAGCCTTGGAGGCAGAAAGAGTGAGTCAGCATCAGGGTCCTTCCTTTCTGAGGGGCTTAAGTGGCCGCAGTGTAACAATCGTCCATCTATACAACACTGCCGTGGATTTGTGTTTTGTGTGCAACCTTCCTAGCATACTTTTTATACCTGTAAACATCCATAGTCGTCCATTAATTTCCTTATCACATACATGTCTCTGTTCTTCCTTCAAAAATATTTGCTGAATATTTATGTTTGTATATATGTATATATATATATATATATATATATATATATATATATATATATATATATATATATATATATATATATATATGCCACCACGCACATAAGTATGCATGAAGTCGACCAGTAATGGAATGGAAGCAACGCTACGTTACGATATTCAGTCTCCGTTCTGATAAAGGGCCGAGGAATGCTACTCGTGGGAGTTGCTCTGCTAACCATCGCTGGTGACACGAGGGACAACGCGATGGGCGACACGCGGTAGCATCGCTTTGAGGTCTCGACCACCCAGCAGTGTGCTGTGACCCCACCCACGGGCTCACCTCGTATGCTGATGACGGAAGCTTTTCAGAGACATCGATTTTCAAGTGCGGGGAGGTGGTGCGCGCCTGGCATACCGCGCATCCGATTACTTCTTTTTACTGGTTTACTTGCTGGACTTCCACGAATCAGTGGGGCACTGCGCCACGAGCCTTGAACAGCACCGAGATTGTGTAGAAAACAATTTTGTTCAATGATGGTCATAATGAGAAAAGGCTGTTAGTTGTTTCAGTGATTTTGTTTATGCATCAGCTTATAAGGCATCTAATGGGCGGCCATGTCTTTGTGTGGCTGTTTAGTTTGTGTAACACTATGAATTATGAACAGTGCAAATATAGCCACTGTGTGTGTGTGTGTGTGTGTGTGTGTGTGTGTGTGTGTGTGTGTGTGTGTGTGTGTGTGTGTGTGTGTGTGTGTGTGTGTGTGTGTGTGTGTGTGTGTGTGTGTGTGTGTATATGTGTGTGTGTGTGTGTGTGTGTGTGTGTGTGTGTGTGTGTGTGTGTGTGTGTGTGTGTGTGTGTGTGTGTGTGTGTGTGTGTGTGTGTGTGTTTGGGTGCGTGCGTTTCAATATGTGCAGATTTGTTCTATGATTTAGCTGGTATAATTGAGTATTTCTATTTTTCTTTATGTATGTCGTCATTTTTTTCCTCCTAACCTTTACTTCACTGTTGGTTTTGTTCCTTTTAATATTCCTACTCCCTCTTATCTGTCGCCATTTATCTTCCTCCCTCCTTTCTCCCTTCCACCCGTCTCCATTCCCTTCCCTTTCACCTTTTGCTTATTCATTACCTTAAGCCCTCCCAACCCCGCCTGACCTGACTCGCTGCGGGCCAAGGAGTGACCCAGAATGACCTGTTGTAACGTCGGAAGTGGCAAGTCAAGTCGAGTCACGTGATACGCTTTAGGCCTCGCAGACCCTGAACACAAACAAACAGGAAAATATGATAAAGTGAATTATTTCGTAAAATGTATAGGAACTCTTATGTGTTATTTTTTTTCCCCTCAAACAGACACATATTCTTGAAAATCGTGTCGTCACTGTGATAAATTTTATGAGAGAAAACGTTGATCTACACTGTAATGCTATAAAAGTTCTTATAGGGAGGAAGAGGAGGAGGCGAAGGAAGAGTAAGAGGAAGAGGAGGAGGAGAAGGAGGAGCTTGACAGAGATCACCAATGGATAACAAACAGCACTAGACCTGTTGACCATTACGAAACTCTTTATACTAAGATACACTATATGATAAAAGACAAAAGAGGAAAAGGAGGAGGAAGAGGAGGAGGTTATTGGCTAAGGTGAATGAGGTATATTATTGCGAGTAAATACAGTAAGTGTCATGAGACTGTACAGGGACGTGGGTGACATTGGTCTTATCCTTGACGCACACGTAGATGGAGGGATAGGGAAGGATGAAGGGACAGGCGTGTAGATGGACGAGCAGGCGGGAAGACGTATGGATAAATAGATAAATAGGTAGCCATAGTGAATCATTTGGACAGTTCCTAAAAATAGTGTTGGTTGGCGGTCATATTATGTCTCTCTCTCTCTCTCTCTCTCTCTCTCTCTCTCTCTCTCTCTCTCTCTCTCTCTCTCTCTCTCTTCTCTCTCTCTCTCTCTCTCTCTCTCTCTCTCTCTCTCTCTCTCTGTCTTGCTAGAAGGGAATTTCCGCGTTAAGAAGAAAAAAAGTGTTACCAAACAGTGATCAGCTGACCTAGGGAAGGGAAGGGGAGGTGGGGAGGGGAGAGATGGCAAGGCAAGGACGGAGGTGACACGGGCTGTGGTGGTGGTGGTGGTGGGGAGTAGCGGAGGAGGGGACTGATGCTGTTGTTGAGAGTGGGGGGGAAGGAAAGGGAAAGGGGAAGGAAAGGGGGAAGGAAAGGAGAGGCTAGAGCTACAGGGGAAGGGGAGACCTGAGTTTTATTTTGGGTTCTATGTCTTACCTGAGAACTGAAGCCAAATGAGAGGTGAAGATGAGAGAGAGAGAGAGAGAGAGAGAGAGAGAGAGAGAGAGAGAGAGAGAGAGAGAGAGAGAGAGAGAGAGAGAAGAGAGAGAGAGAGAGAGAGTCCTGCATTCTCTGTCTATATTTGTCTGTTTGGTCTTGGTAAGTGTGTGTGTCCGTCTATCTGTTGTGTTTGTCTGTCTGTATCTGTTTCTTGTCTCTTTCTGTCTCTGTATATTTTTTGTTTCTCTCTCTCTCATTAAATATGATAATAATGTGCCACCCGACACACTTCCCCCTTTCTCCTCTTTCCTAAATATCCTCCTCCTCCTCCTCCTTCTCCTTCTCCTCCTCCTCCTCCTCCTCTAGTTCCTTATTTTCCCTTTCCTTTCCTGTCCCGCTCTGCTCCCTCTCCTTTTCTCTCCCTCACTCCTTACCTCCTTCCCTTCTTCCCTCCCTCTCTTCCCCTTTTCCTTCCTCTCTCGTTCTCCCATATAATAAGCAGAGTGGCTTACGTCTTGGCGCAGTTAGTGTCAACATATTAGCATATTTGTACACTGTCTCTCTCCTTAATCTCCTCTCTTCCTCCCTTCCTCCTACTCTTTTACTGACGTTTTCTCTCTCTCTCTCTCTCTCTCTCTCTCTCTCTCTCTCTCTCTCTCTCTCTCTCTCTCTCTCTCTCTCTCTCTCTCTCCTCCCTTCCTTCCATCAATCATATAATTCAACTTTCTCCTTGTAAACAGTATATCTCTCTCACATATCCCTTATTAAGGCGCCTGCTGCCCTTCCCTCACATTCTTGCTAAATGGCAAAGATTGTCTGTTTATTATCCTGCTATTACGAATTTTTTCCCTTAGTCTTATTCCGTCTGTCTCTCTACCTGTGCAGTTGTTTTTTGTATAATTTATATATTTTGTTTTATGTGTGATGTTTCTCTTTTTCGTTATTATAGTGTATTGAGAAAGTTTGTAATGATGTGTGTTTGATTATTTTTCTTTTCCTTATGGTTATGCTTTATGTTTATGTATACGTGGTTATTGGTTAGGTTATTTTCTTCCCATAGGTAATGATGACTGAATGACCGTCGCCCGTGGATGTGTGTTACCTGTGTGTTGTCAAGGTGAGTGTGTGTGTGCATTTATTTTTCTCGTTCTCCCTCATTTGTGTTGCGGTTAGTTTTTGTATTCTTCTTTGTTTTTCTTCCCTGCCTATTTTTTGTTCTTGTTCATTTTGTTCTTGTTCTTGTTCTTGTTCTTCTATTACTGTCATTATTATTATTATTATTATTATTATTATTATTATTATTATTATTATTATTATTATTATTATTATTATTATTATTGTCATCATTATTATCATCATCATTTTTATTTACATTACTATTACTTCCGCCAAAGAAGTTAAACGAGAAGTTATACATATTTTACACGTGTGTGATTGTTTTTTTAGCAACTTTCTGACAACACCATGGATCACAACCTCATGAGACCTTATTAACTTGAACCCCAACCATAAAGCTCCATTCGATATTTGCTTACGAGACCAAGATTGTTATAAGTCGCTCGCACCGAAGTGAACGTATCAGTTAGTGGTGGTGGTTGTGGTGGTGTTATCGCACGGCTTATCGCCTCTCCCCTATGTGATAATAAATGTGAGATAAGGAAGGCGAGGGAGATAATGAAAGCGAAGAGGATGACGCAAATCCACGGTAAATTGCGCAGTTCTGACCATCTCCCCTTGTCTGTGCTCTGTACCCAGTTTCACAACACCACACCATATCACACTAAACCACCACCACAACACCACAGATCATTACATTCAACACATGATATTATTTACACATACAATTACAATAAAGCATTAATAACCTGCTCCATTCACCCTTAAAATAATCCCCTTGACCATCCTCCCTTCATTCCTTCGCTATTCTTTCTCGTCCTCCTCCTGCTGCTCCTCTCAACACATCCGCACACACGCGCACACACATCCGTACCCGGCCAGCGAGTCTATTATTACCTTGTGCCTTATCGTCCGTCATTATCGGATACGGCATTTCTCTGCAGCTTCTCTTGAGCGTCAATGGGCAGCGCAATGCTTTCATTCACTTGTTTTATCGTTGATACATGTCTGTCGCTTCCTCTTTCACAAGCAGAGTAGGAGAAAAGATGGAAGAGAGAGAGAGAGAGAGAGAGAGAGAGAGAGAGAGAGAGAGAGAGAGAGAGAGAGAGAGAGAGAGAGAGAGAGAGAGAGAGAGAGAGAGAGAGAGAGAGAGAGAGAGAGAAAGAGAGTGAGAGAGAGAGAGCTCCCCTTGCAGCCATTCAAACAGATCTACGTAACAGTCAGACGTCACTCACGCCCTCATAAATCTGGCTAAAGTTCCCTTATTTTCCCCCTTGGCCATGACACTCACACTTTTATGGCTCTCCCAAAGAAGCGACTAAGAAGAGGAGGTGATGATATCGGTCGAGGAGGAGCAGCAGCTATATTGGTTGAGTGGGGACTGAGAAGCTGAGAAGAAGCGCTTGAGTTCGAGTGGGAAGTGTTGAGTGGAATTGGAAAAAATGGAAAAACCGTATTGTAAAGAAATATAAAACATCAGAGATCATGCTGAGTGGGGACGTTAAAGCTGAGTTAATATTTTTGGGGAGACTGGGTAAGATGAGATGATGTTTACGGTGGGATTGGCTAAGCTGAAAAGTGCTGAGGCAGTTCACGTTTAAGAGAGAGTCGATGAAGGATATTGAAATAGAGGAGATGTCACGAACACATTTCTGGTATACTTCTGGCACTGTGTTTTACTCTCTCTTCGCTGCACGTACGTCATTTTTATGTTACGTTTGTAATTCAATATCAAAGAGAAAATGATTCAGTGGTGTTCGAGTAATTGAATGTGAAAAAGGACATTAACAGAGAGACGTAACTATTCCATTTGTTATTTGAAGATTATTCGGAATCAGTGTAGGGCATTACTATCATAAAACCTGCTGATAATACGAGAAAGTTAAACAATAGATGTTATAGTCGTGTCTGACCTGTGACCTATTGTATTGAGGTCAAATACGAAAATGAAACTCCAGGTTTTGTTTTACCCCCGTATATTTTTTCTTCACTGTAGTAATGGTAGCTATCTTTAAAGTGTAATGAATCCATTACATTGGAAAATATATATGCTTTTTTCTAAATTAACCAAGGTGATATCTTGCGCGGAAGGCGACGTCTCGCCGTCACCACGACTTAACGGTCTTGGGACTGTACTATCGAGGAGCAACATTAAGGTACAAAAGGGCAAGATGCAGATGAAATAATAATGATGGAAAGAAAACCTGGAAGCTTGGAGATGTGCCAGTAGAGATGAGACGTAATGAGACGTATTGAGACAGATTGAAAGGACTGTCCATTTTGAGGCTGGTCAGTATTGAACTACCTTGTGTGGTACTAAGGAAGCATATACTGGTAACCTGAACTATACAGTGACTGTGTGCCATAAAGGATGGAATGAATTGTTCAAGGATGCGGCAGTGGATCTGAACACTGCGGCATCGTGGTAAAGGCTTACTACCCTGAGAGGCCAGTCATCTGAAAACCTGGATAAGAGGTCATGACATCGTGTGTCAACCCCCTTCCTGCCCGTCAAACGAGTCGCTCGGGTTCGCACAACAGTCAGCGGTGAACATTTATGTGCAGTTGCAACAAGCGTCTGCCATCCCGCGGGAACAATAGAGGAGCCACGAATGCCCGGAGAGTTTACAGGATAAGTCACTTTATGGGGACCAGATACGAAGGATGATGTATGAGCGTCACTGGTTGGCTTGGGAAGGTCAAGACAAGAGCGATGCAAGAAAGCTGTGTACCGTTAGGTCTCCCAGTCACTGAGGAATGATGTGTCTGCATGCTTCCAACACGCAAGATGTAGACGTGAGATAAGGAAGTGATCCATGTTCTTGACTGCCTCAGGTGTTGAATGTGGTCTTGTTTATGACGTTTCTGCTGAATATTGCTGGCTTCAAAGGTTTATAGTTAATAAGTAACACGAAAATGTACAAAACGGTGTCATTTATCACTAAGTTTACCCAGACATGAATGTTTAACTGAACATATGTCACTACATCTGTGCTGGATACAAGGTTCACGAATCCCCAAAGAATGAGGTGCCGGTGTGTGGCCTCATGTGATCTAACGTGGACAGTTGCTCCATCAACAAGTCTGAGTTAACCTTTAGGTCAACATTCAGAGGTGCGCAGCTGAACGACTAGGACACAGAAATATTCACTTATAAAACTGAGAAAAAGAAACTTTTATAAATCATGTTAATGACAAGAAAAAGGTTGAACATGAAGCGAGTACTGAAGAATGAACCTTTAGCGCGCGTGCACACACACACACACACACACACACACACACACACACACACACACACACACACACACACACACACACACACACACACACACATACACACGCACACACACACACACACACACACACACACGCACGCACGCACGCACGCACGCACGCACGCACGCACGCACGCACACGCACACGCACACGCACACACACACACACATGAAAAACATAACGAAAAAAATTATCGTGAAGTCTATCACTTTAGAACTGTAAAGTAATGATTTAGACTCAACTTTGGTTTTATAAGGTGCTGTGCTAACATTTAAACGTCATCATTATGTGTACTTTAATGGCACATTCTTAGACCATCATTCCAAATTATACTTTTACGAGACATACCTACTGTTACAGCTTTAACACACACACACACACACACACACACACACACACACACACACACACACACACACACACACACACACACACACACACACACACACACACGCACACCTGCAGGGCGAGTGAAGCATGAAGCGTGAAGCGGAGAACTCTTGTTAATTTGTTAATTAAGTTAAGGCCGAGGCAAACTAAGTATTATTGATCTTGTGTGGTTTGCAAGGCTACACCTGTTAAAGAGAGTCACTCAAACATAAAATTGAACTAAATATTTCTCTATGAATAGAAAACAAGATGAATATAAAGTTGTTGAAATAGCTGAATTATTATCATACATTATTGTTATTATTATTATTATTATTATTATTATTATTATTATTATTATTATTATTATTATTATTACTACTATTATAATAATAATTATTATTATTGATATTATAATGAGGGTAACTATTATCATCATTATTTGAATAATTTCTTGATAGTTGAATAATTTCATATCTGTAAACTATTTAACCTAGTTGGTGGTGTGGTGTGCAAGAATACTACCATCGTGTTTCCTGTCGATCGTAGAAAGGTGGCACAAAGAGACAGAGTTAGGGGTCTGGAAAGCCCCTACTCTGTATTATCTCCTAAGAAAAGGGAGAGCGCAGAAGAGGATTGGAAAGTAGTCTCGCTGAATCATAAATGCCTTGTTTTGGCTACCATCTTTTAATGAGGATATAAGCCAGGTATATAGATTGATACAGATTATTATCATTATCTATATTGTTGTCATGATTTTTACCACGCCTGAGACACCCGAGGTGTCAACATTCAAACAAATATTTTAGAACCCGCTAGCCTACACCCCCACACCTGCACACCTGTGTTATAATTGGAGGTGACTTGACATGAGTCTGACATCACGAATGGTTAGTCGAGGCTCCAGGTGGCTGCACACTTTCTTGATGAGGGTTCCTGGCGTGGGGATCACCTTTGTCTGGCCTTAGCGGCAGCACAGGTATTACGGTAATACAGGAAATAAATTTTTGTAGCCAAGCATTAGTGAGCATTTGGCTGCACGACGTAATCTTATGTGAGGTATCTATTAACTTCGCAGAAACCGAAGCAGATGCATTGTTAAAAGGCTGCAAGACCGATGCAGTTCATATTAATCCGTGTGTGCTGTGGACGTAAAGGTGATCTGTTGCGATTGCTTTATTTTTAGATTACAACGAAAATTTATTGTTCATATACAAAGGCAATAAACAAAATAACTGTATTTAACAAATAAGCTATTCTGTTTGGAATAATGTAAATAAAAATGTTCTTATGACCAACATAAAACAGAATAATAGTGAAAGGAAGAAAACAAAAAATAAAAAGATAAAGAAAATCACAAGAGGGAAGTAAAAAAACCCAAGGATATTTACCATCTTTCATGAAAATATTACAGCGACCATTAAATATAAACCACGTCACATTTATTTATCGCATTATTAACTTATTAGAGAAAATGTATTGCCTTTGGCCATCACTAACACTCTGGCTGTACTGTTACCACTGAATCAGTCGGGAAACAGTTACAAATGGAGGCACAGCGAACAAAAATGTTGGTGAAGATTTCTCAAGCCTTGCCACGAAAAAAACTCCGGATATTCATATTCGAAATCAAGAACAACTTAAATGTTCCTACATTATCTATATATCTATCTTCATATATATATATATATATATATATATATATATATATATATATATATATATATATATATATATATATATATATATATATATATGTATATATATATATATATATATATATATATATATATATATATATATATATATATATATATATATATATATATGTCATATATCTGTTTGTGATAGTGTGCATGTATGCATAAATTTTTACAAAATGTGCCGTGGTTGCAGTGTAATTGTCTGCCACCAAACTTCACTGGACTCGCATAACCACGACCTGGAATGCAGTTTATGACCAATCCCATGGCGATGATAAGGAACACAGGTCATTTGGCAGAACATGGAGCGATAAAATCTCAAACCCTCAGGATACTCCAGACAGTAGAACGAAAATCATATAATAACTTCAAGAATCACAGGGAATATGGAGTGTGTCTGGGATGAATAATTATTCCCCAAATGTCCCTTTGTTTGATCTCTCAAAATTGGAAACCTTCCTTTATTTCAATTGGGTTAATTTATATTCTCTTTGTTGAGTTCACAGTAAAGAGTTGGATTGTTGGGTGAGGGGAGGCCAGAGTATAGTGGGTCCGGCGGGTGGGTTTAGTGGCTCCCGCAAGGCACTGACCGGAGGCGGCTGTGGCTTTGTGCTGAAGGGTACCAAGGGCAATAAAAAAAGATACTCTGCCTGCGGGACACCAAGTACACGTTATGAATGATGAACGTTCCTGCGTACACACACACACACACACACACACACACACACACACACACACACACACACACACACACACACACACACACACACACACACACACACACACACACACACACACACACACACACACACACACACACACACACACACACACACACACACACACACACACACACACACACACACACACACACACACACACACACACACACACACACACACACACACACACACACACACACACACACACACACACACACACACACACACACACACACACACACACACACACACACACACACACACACACACACACACACACACACACACACACACACACACACACACACACACACACACACACACACACACACACACACACACACACACACACACACACACACACACACACACACACACACACACACACACACACACACACACACTGCGAGAGACAACAGAGTACCAAAATAGCATGAAGTGGACTGCGTTCCCCTCTCCTTCCCTCCTGCTGGCCCCTGACCAGCTGTCGCCCTTACACTACCTGGCAGCCCCCTCACACTCTACCCCTCACTCTCTCCTCACTCTACCCAACACACACACTATTACGCTCCCCTCACCCTTCCCCTGTACTGCCCTCAATCTCCCTCACATTTCTCCCGCTCCCATCACACTCCCCTCACACTCCCTTCACACTCCCATCACACTCCCCTCATACTTCCCTCACAATCCGCTCACTCCTCTTATCCTTCTCCTATAACCCTTCACTTATCTTTCAAAAATTCAAATAAATTTTCAATCATACGAAAAAAATGACGTTTTTTCCAAGAGTCGTTTGAGCAGCAATGACACAGACGACCGACCACCCGTCCTCGCAAGATGAAGTACTAGTAGGCCACGAACATTACATTCCTAAACCTTTTAAGTCGATGCTTATATTTTTTCGTGTTAACGTATTGTCATAACCAAGAGTAGATTAGCAATTCATGTATCTTTATTGTGTGCATTAAACTGGATGTTACGTAAAATGATCGACACCAATTTTTTGTTGTGTTGAGGGGCGCCATCCTAATATAGGGTATCAAGGCTGCTGGTCCCAGGTTTTGCGTAGTACCTCATCACTGTGATCGGCCTGACGCAGCTACACAGACTTAATCTAGGCCATAATGACACGTATATAGATGATATTCAATGATACGCCATATATGTGCTTGAAACAAATTGCAAAACATGATCCTATAGGTAATGTGTAAGGCCTTGTTGATAGTAAATATATTATGATAGTGAATACATTTTAGAATTTGTTATGTTTTGTTGTTATTATTATTATTTTTTTTTATCTATATAATTTTATATTTTATTTTATTTTCTAGACAATATCTCAATTAGTGTCGATTTAAGGTGCCATGCTCAGTTGTAGCTCTTCGCTATCGTCATATGTTTACGCGCAACATTACGTGTGATGCGAAATTGTGCATTGAGACAGAGTCTGTGGCGATGCATGCTGAGAAGAATATTCGTAATTACTGACTCTTCGTTAATTTTTCACTTGTCAGGTATGCGATGATAAGGTATGTGTAGGGCACTTTATACACACACACACACACACACACACACACACACACACACACACACACACACACACACACACACACACACACACACACACACACACACACACACACACACACACACACATATAAATAAATAAATAAATAAATAAATAAATAAGTAAATAAATAAATAAATAAATAAATAAATAAATAAATAAATAAATAGATAAATAAATAAATAAATAAATAAATAAATAAAATAAAATATGTCTTTACATGATTATATTCATACAAGTGCGCGCTGATGGTGGTGAGCTTCGCCGATGTTTATCAGAAGCAGCTGGTTGCGAGTCGAGGGTAGACAGTATCCGCAGCTGTGAATGAAGTCTCCAGGAAAGGTACCAAGCAAGTGTGGGCTTGTGAGGGGAAGAGTTGTGATAAAAGTGATAAGTTAAATAAGAAAAAATTAATGAATCTGAAAATTAGAAAAAAAGTTACTGTTACTGGATATTTTTGCTGGAAAGAGAAATAAAAAAAACATCCCATCTAATTATTTGGGCCATTAAGTACAAAGTGTAACCCGTATGTGTAATAATACATTACCGGCTGCCGGCGACGTGCTTGTTCTGTGCTGCTAACAAGGAAACATTCGCCATTACCACCACCACCACCACCACCAACACCACCGCCACCACCACCACCACCACCACCACCACCACCACCACCACCACCCCCACCACTATCACGTAGATTAGTTTCAGGGTTGAGGCAAATGTGCTATTAAATAAAGTGTGTGGCCGTCCTCTTGATAATCACCTCGTCGTCAGTCATTTCTGTGCCCACAAACCTTCCTATTTTCCACACCATTGCGTGCACCTCACTCGCTGCCTCACCGAATGATTAAAACTTTTATTCCGTCCTTTTGTTTTAACTTTATAAATTTTTCAATAAATGTTTGAGCTTTGTAACAAAAGGTGGGTTTTGGGGCACGTATTGACAGTTAGCTGCCACGCCTCTTCTCTTAGGCATCTCGCTGATGGTTTTGCCCCAGACGTAAAGTAAAAACTACATTAAATTGCTTCACTAAACTTCTAAGATCTGAAACTGAAACTGAAACTGTAGGAGATAGACATAAGGGTTGAAAGAAGAGTTTAGAACAGAAGAAATATGTTTGGAAAGATAGTGTATAGCAATAAAGACAAGTAGCAGGTAGTCCGCTGTACCTTTCTCATGTGTTAAAAAATGATGTCATAGTGTAAAGTAGAATAGGTGGTTGGTTTTTATATATGAATATAAACTCAATGAAAGAAAAAAATGTCTTCCCTCTTATTCTTCCCTTTATCCATTATCTTCTCGTTTCATTATTGTAATTTTATGGATGAAAAATTCTACTATGTCACAAATGATGGCGAATATTAGAGTTTTACGCATGTGTAGTTTTACTATCATCGCATACATACTTTAAAAGAGTGGACACGGACGCGTAAAAAAAACTGGCAAAATGTCATTGTCTAGTAACAAATGCAAAGCTGAATTGGTTTTGAATTCTGTTTCTCTGATAGGAAGAAAGAAAAGTGAGAAAACACGTTTGTTTCCTTCCCACCATCAACATGACGCATCACTGTTCATTTGCCTTATTATTAGGGTTTTAGGTACAAACAGAGCAATTTGTCTGCTTTCAAATTATGTAATAAAGATGAAGTGAAAATGGCCCTTCATATAGTGAACTAATATGTAATTTGGTGTAGAATTATTACCACGTTTTCTTATTATTATTGCTAAGAAGGGATGAGATGTCTTTTTTAGAGAGTTTAAATACAAAGGAAATGTATTTGTAATAAGGAGAACTTACGTCTAATTCACTTCTGAACTTTAACACCGCTCTTCATTAGTGGCTTCCTTTCATTATTCAGTTGTAATGCCAATGATCTTGTATTGCACGTCTCTGTGCTATGTCACTACACTTCCTCCGCTCTGCATTTTTTTGTTCCGGTTAATTACACATCCCGCTGTTTGTTCATTTTCTTACTTCCCTCTTCCTCCTCCCACCTTTCTTTTGTTATTATCCTTTCTTTCTTATGATCCTTGTCTCTTCCTTTTCAATTCTCTCCTCTCATGTGAATACTTTTGCTTTTCTGATCCACGTTATTTTATTTTCCAACCTTCGTCCTTTCTAAGTTTCATCTTTTCATCCCTTCCTTCTACTACTCTACAGCGCACGTTTCTCCCTCGCTTTACTCTCCTCCTCCTCCTCCTCCTCTTCCTCCTCCTCCTCCTCCTTTATTACCTGTCCTTCCCTCCTCCATCCCTCCTTACCGCACTCGAGCGCCTGCACACCTCGCTCCCCTGATTAGCTTGTCCTCCTTGGAATATAAATAAACATCCACTGGACGCTCCTCCTAAGAAGTAGATTTAATGCCAATAAAGACGAGTAAATTACCAGGTGGTTGGGCTTCCCTCGTGCACCTTCTCGCCCCGAACGCGACGACTCGGCGGCACAGACACATAAAAGCGGAAACCCGACCTCTTTAACATGAGTTGTTGCCCTTTAGCCACCTCCGCCTGCCTCCTGTTGCTGCTTTCCCTCATTCTCCTGCTCCATCTTGCTTTTAATTCTCTTTCTCTTTTACTCCTCATTTTCTTATTTCTATTTAATTTTTTTAATCTATTTTCTACTTCCTGTTGTTTTTTGTCCTGTGTAAGTGTATTATCTATTGTCGTTAATGTTTCACTTCCCTTTTCCTCTTTCTTCTGCACTCTCGAATCTATATCTATCTATTTATTTATTAATTTACTTATCTAGCTATCTATATCTATCTATCTATCTATGTATCTATCTTTGTGTCTGTTGTGTGCATGCATGTGCGTGTATGTATGTATCATGAAAGTGTGAATTTCGCTTTTCATATACCTCCCTAATTCTTTTTCCACGTAATAATTTTGTCGTCTTTTATTTATCCAGTTTTATATATCAGTGTAATTAAATGTGCTTATGGTCAGTCGGTGAGTAATACAAACTCACTCAGGATAAAACTGTAACTGGTACTCTCTCTCTTTCTCTTTTTTTTTCGCTCTTTCTTTCTCTCTCTTTCTCTCTTTCTCTCTCTTTCTTTAACCTCTCCCTTGGGTCCACCCCTCCGTCAGTACGAATAATTTTCCCCTCCGCTACGCTTGTTACCCGCTGTTTTTACTCGTGTTTTGAGAGTGTTTTCAGGCTCTTTTAGGGACTCCGTGTAAACATTTGTGTCATTAACGTAAACCTCGATTAGTTTACAGCTCGTATTATCGGTGAGTGCTATGACTGGACTGTTTATTCGTGCGTAGGGCTGTCTGTGGTGATGAATAAGGTGGTGCCATGCGTTAACGGTTAGTGTCACAACTTTTGTCTTCTCTCATGCAAGAATAAGGAGAAGAAAAAAAAATGTTGGCAAGATAGTTTACGTCTTCTCTCGATGACAGAGATTATGTTTTTTTTTTCTTCTCTGTACCGCTAACGTGTTATTCTGTCCCCGCATTATTTATATTCGTGACTCATGCCCTTCTTACTTCAGTAGGATTTCACGTCTGTTTTTAGTGTGTTGGCAAGTATGTTTCTTTGGTGTGTGTGTGTGTGTGTGTGTGTGTGTGTGTGTGTGTGTGTGTGTGTGTGTGTGTGTGTGTGTGTGTGTGTGTGTGTGTGTGTGTGTGTATGTGTGTGTGTGTGTGTGTGTGTGTGTGTGTGTGTGTGTGTGTGTGTATGTGTGTGTGTGTGTGTGTGTGTCTGTGTGTGTGTGTGTGTGTGTGTGTGTGTGTGTGTGTGTGTGTGTATGTGTGTGTGTGTGTGTGTGTGTGTGTGTGTGTGTGTGTGTGTGTGTGTGTGTGTGTGTGTGTGTGTGTGTGTGTGTGTGTGTGTGTGTGTGTGTGTGTGTGTATGTGTATGTGTATGTGTGTGCAGATACTATACTCATAGGACATACGAGACCAGAATGTCTTTCCCAGCACCTCATAAGCTTACACTCTTAAGCGATCTTTGCTGATCTTACTTACGCACTCAACTCAAATTGTACATAGTATATAGTATTTAAGTAAAGGATTTATTGATATTTCCTATGTGTATGTTTCATCTTACACTACACTGCTCTTTACACTGCTTCCACGTGACAAAGATCTTCCCTTCATCTCCTGATCCTTCCGTCATTTCGTCTTCTCTTGTGTGTCAGTGTTCGCCTCGTTTCTCATCCTTACCATGTTCTTCCATACTTCTCACCACACGCGAATCACACTTTTTTTTTCAACCTTCCATTCTTCTTCCTCATCACCACGCTATTACTCTCCCATTCATCTCATCATTCCTCCTTCAATTCCAATCTCATCTTTACACTCTGCTCAACACTCAATCCCTGCAATGGTTTCCCTCAACACTCCATCAACTCTGCATTCATTCCTACTCCTCTCGCAATCACTCCTACACTCTTACACACAATCACTTCCTTTTTTATTTCCTTTTTTCCCTCCTTCTCTTCATTCCTATATCTTCCCTTCACTTCCCATCCCACCTTCCCTCCACCATCAAACTTGTCAGCATAATCATCCCGTGACTCGCC
>JAXIVD010004615.1:12500-30000 GCA_036785275.1 Cancer borealis | reverse complement strand
AGATGAGGAGATGAGAGGAGATGAAATGATAAAGATAGGAGAGAGGAAAACAGAATAGAATATAAAGCAGAAAAAGGAGAAAGCAGAGGAAGGAGTAGAAACAGAAACAAACAGAAGAGGCACCAGAAAAAAATGGAAAGGGGAACGGAGGGAAGAAGGATTGGGAGAGAGTAGAGGAAAGGAAACAGGAGGAGGGGAAAATAGAACAGTGGTTGTAGGAAGGGAAAAATGAAGGAGAGAGCATTTTGAAGGGAGAAGGAGGAGGAGGAGGAGGAGGAGGAGGAGGAGGAGGAGGAGGAGGAGGAGGAGGAGGAGGAGGAGGAGGAGGAGGAGGAGGAGGAGGAGGAGGAAAAGCGAGGGATGGAACAGATGGCGTCCAACGTGAGGCTGGAAGGACCAACACAACGTTTAAAAGCCTCGCTATAGTTTTTTGTGGACATTCTCTATTGACGTGAGTGTCTTCCAATGTTATATCGCGTCCGTCCGTCTGTTCAGAATGTTATGGATAGATCAATAATAAAGGATGTTTGTTCGCTCCTGTAGTGAAGTATGTATATGGTTTTTTACGTCCGTACTGCTCTTTGCCGCTGTATCAAAAATTTAAGTAGCCAACCTTTAGATGATTATTTCCTTGTGTAAATAAACAAAGACAAGGAGTGTATGGCTGGAGTTCTATGGAAGATGATTGAAGGGAAAAAAAAACCATGATTCCACGAACGCTGTAGGAATATTATATAGTTTTTGAAGGACATTGGCTTGCGTTGCAGAGTACCGTAACTAATGTGTGATCGGCAGCGTGTGAGGGAGTCTTTGCAGCTCACTGGCACCTTTCCTTACCCTGGCACGGGGACTTTCAAAATTTCAATTAACTTAAGCTGGCTAGGGAAGGAGGAACAGGAAACACTTTATAATTACCGTGGCAGGTATACGATGGCTTTACAACGCCGGAAAGAGGCTGATGGTACACTCGTTGGCTTCTCTCCAAGTTTTTTTTTTCTACCGCGTTTCAACTTTTTTTTTTTTTAGACGATTATAAATATATACGTTTTCTACTCTATCTTTGTACTTCCAGCCAAGGTATGACTGTTGTTGGTTTCCCAGCGTGGATGAAGGGAGGGGATGGGGCTACAATTTGGTCTCTTGCCACCAATTAAGTTATTGTCTAAATTGACAACACAACCCCAGAGCCTCCACTTGACCACTTCACTTCACTCCACTTCCCTCAAGGTTAACTGTGCGACATACATACACACATACAAACACACATACCTTTCCTTAGGCTGTAACACACAAATAAGTTACCGGTTAATATAATGTGGCTGAAATAAAACTTCTGTGTATCCGTTAAGGAGCCCAAACAATATATTAACAAAAGAGTTATTTAATTAAAGCCAATAAGGCACATAGTTACCTAAAACATATACCAGCTTTCAACCTTAACTTCTCCGCCTTCAGGTCGCTCCCAGACTGACGAGAGATCATTTACAGGAACACCAAGAGAGAAAGAGAGAGAAAAAAAGACGAAATCGATACAGGAGCAAAACAGTTCTGGGAAGGAAAGCAGGGCGGGCGTGCAAGTCAACGGAGGCAGCTCAGCGCAACACAGGATGCTTGTGGCTGGAACTTAAAGTTTGAACTATTGCAAGTATTTCAAGGGCGGGAAATGAAAGTTAAAAGGATGCCTCTCAAAGCTAACTTGATTGATGGGAGTCCTGAGAAAGGCAATAAAAAGGAAGAATGTGAGAGAGAGGGTCGCGGAAGGTATTGAAGGGACTAGGGTGAGTAGGGCGTAACAGAACTGCCGCCAAGTAGGAGTGTATGGGATGATGGGTGGAATGTGGTCACGAGGCATCAAACCCCAGTTACTGTGAAAGACATTGAGAGCTTCTTAAAAATAGACCAATTGTGAAGGAGATATTCCAACCCAAAACTCATACTAATTGAATAGCTGGCGACACACGCACACGCACACGCGCACGCACACGCACACGCACACGCACACGCACACGCACACGCACACGCATTATCACCAGAGAAGAAATATATTGATAGGATACTTGGAATGGCATATCATATAGGGAATAAACGAGCATAAAAGTGGCATTTAACTTTTTATGGTTGAGTATATGCCGAGGGACGTGATAACTTCAATCACAGGATCAAGCCGCGAGGACGCACCCGAATTGCAGTCATTGCATATAAAGAGAAAATTGGATAGATACGAAAAGTGGCGATAGATAATGATACCAAACATAAGAAAGGAGGCTAATTAAGAAATACTACATATAAACTAAATCATCCTACAGATAATACAATGAGATAAAGATATTCAATAATGGCTTTTAGATTGATAAGTGTGATGAGGGCAGAGAGGAGGACCTTCTTGATGACAGAATAACAACACGATAGGAATGTTAAGGTGAAGAAAACTAGATGTGTAGAGGATGTAATGAAGTTCGTCTTGCCATACAGAGGCAGCGGAAGCAGTGGAATGGTAGCATGAGGAAGACACTCGTGGTGAGAACAAAGGAAAAACTGATGTTGAAATCCACGTTGGGTGAAGTTAATAAAAAGGAAGGACTATGTAGGTTTAACTCTTAATTATCTTGCATGTTGTACTAGGTTAATGCAACTATGTACAAACGCACATGCACACACACACGCACACGCACACGCACACGCACACACACACACACACACACACACACACACACACACACACACACACACACACACACACACACACACATTTAATTTCGTCAGCAGCCCAAAGAAGGTGTATTGATGTAAGTACCTCCAACAAGTGTGAGGATGAAACAGTATGATGTCCGGCAGCAATGTTACCAACACTAACTTACCTCCGCCTCCTCCCTCCGCACAAACCAATTACCGCTGAATCAATAGTAAAGTCACTTGTGTGACGTGGCCGCTGGAGGCAGCTTTGAGGGCCATCAGTCTTTGATAAATAACTAGTGCAATAACATCAATGGCATTAAAAGCTTGTCATGACCACCTGAGCCTAAACACTAGTAATTACCTGCACGTAGGCTGATGAACCTCACTGATGACAGTGATAAGCTATTAATTATTAATTCTTGCACGACTTCCTACGTATAATAATGTAATGTGTGTTCCTTTGTTTGTTCACGTGCGTGTGCTGTCATGGCTATGCTCTGACCGCGTGTGTACGTGTGTACGAGTGTGTACGTGTGTGTACGAGTAGGCTGAGTACTGGGCTCATGTACTTTGCTTTCCTCCCCACACCTGGACACACGCGGTGGTGTTTCCAATATGACAGCAAGCTGGTAAAATTATATAATGATAATAATAATGATGATAGTAATAATAATAATAATAACAATAATAATAACAATAATGATACTAATAATGATAATATTAATAGCAACAATCTATCTACTTATATACCAGACTGACATTCCCTAAAAGTCACCCCAATATGCTGCGAGTGTCATGAAAAAACAAACTTTGTCAATTTAGCGACACTGTCACCTGATACTTTTCACTACCCTTTTGATGTGATCCAAATTGGTGTTCGTCACATTTCAAGTTCCCGCATGGATCTATTCTTTAAAGAGAGTTGTAAGAGAAAAAATAATTCATCAGACGTTATCAAGCTGTCCTTCCTTTGTTACGAGTGACGCTGAGTCAGTGTGGTGGTGAAGGGCTAGTTATCACCCTTTCAAACACAACAATAACACCTTCAACTACTAGTAAACATTGTAGAGTGAAGGGGCGACACACACACGCACACACGTACGCACGTACGCACACACACACACACACACACACACACACACACACACACACACACACACACACACACACACACACACACACACACACACACACACACACACACACACACACACACACACACACACACACACACACACACACACACACACACACACACACACACACACACACACACCACCGCCTCTCACCAAGTTGCAAGAGTGAGAACAATGCAACAACTTCTATGTGACTCCTGCCTCAGCTTTACAACCCTCGCATGCAATAAAGGCACTTGGGGTCCGTCCAGCCACTCACCATCTAAGCGGATCCCTGCCAGATGGGGTGAACAGCCGGTCAGAACGCCTTTACGAGGATCAAAAGCAAATCGTTTGGGTTCGAATGAGAAAACTTTGCTCCCCGGAGACAGAAAAGCACGCTCCTGGATGGTACCACTGGAATATTGCTTCCAGTCAAATTTACACGACCATTGGTGGCAGGAATGGTCCTTCTTACCTCTCACTCTGTCCTGAGCTGCCTCCCTTATTCCCTTTATCCTACTCCTCCTTTCCTCTTTCCAACTTAACCTTTCTCCTTCCCTCCCTCCCTCCTTCCCGCCTTCCATGCTTCCCTCTCGCCAAGCCAAAGTGACGGAAGAGACACCTGTTGCATGGAGCTCGTGTGTGTGTGTGTGTGTGTGTGTGTGTGTGTGTGTGTGTGTGTGTGTGTGTGTGCGTGTGCGTGTGCGTGTGTGTGTGTGTGTGTGTGTGTGTGTGTGTGTGTGTGTGTGTGTGTGTGTGTGTGTGTGTGTGCGTGCGTGTGCGTGTGCGTGTGCGTGTGCGTGTGTGTGTGTGTGTGTGTGTGAAAGATATAGAAAACCTGACCACACTTGAGATCTTTTATACCAATATCATGAAAAATTTTATTTTTTCATTTGCATTAATATTTCACACCTAGCGTGATGCTGCAGGTGACATTTACCTCAACAAAAACAAGGCAACTGTTGTCGAAAAAGGAACAAAATATATGAGGAGAGTAATATCTAGTAACCCAAATGTCAGTGTTTATTTGTTTACTTTTTTTTTATTTTTCTAAAGTTACAACCATAATGAGTTTTTCACTCTGATACTATTGTAGGTACGTCCATGTATACGGTTGAAGTGACACCTCCTGAAGGGTCAAACCGTCTCACGCTGCTCCGTCACATAGGTAAGGCATCGGGGCCTCGCCTGAATAGTTTCGACTCATTGGACTGGCAAACAAATATTCACCCACCGGCAGAACCCGACTGCAGAGCTTCCCAATTACTTCCGTTTAGCATGAATAGACATAAACGAAAGGAAGGCAAATAGATACACAGACAGATCAATCAGTGGTAGTCTCGCGCCTTGGCTTTGCTTTGCTTGAGTGTGGCCGTGTGGCATGTGGATGGTGAGCTGGGCATGACAATGGCACCTTTGAGCTGCCCGCCGCGATAGATGCCACACCACCATCCCATGAAGCAGATCACACCACCTGGCTACCACCTGGTACACATTCACAGCTGGGTGGACATGGGCGTGGGTGGAAGTAGCCGCCCGTCTTGCTCCGCTCCGCCCAGGAAGGTTAGGTTAGATAAGTTAGATATATACAAAAAGAGACAGACACAGACACCTCAGAAAGTCCTCAGTACATGTACGGGTCTGTAAAGCACAGCCAGCATCACCACCTTACACCACCACAAGGCAGGCTCATGTAGAAGCCGCAGGACACACACAACGCCCTACCCCGCCCCGCCCTGCCCTGCCTTGCCCCGCCCCGCCCCGCCCCGCCCCGTCCCGCCCCGCCCCGCCTCGCCCCGCCTCGCCCCGCCTCGCCCCGCCCCGCCTCGCCCCGCCTCGCCCCGCCCCGCCCCGCTCCGCCCCGCCCCACCACGCCCCGCCAGTCGGGACACATGGCACCCCTACACGCTGTGGTTGAAAGTATGATTTGCTACAAACTTTCTGTTCTAAAGTTTCCAGCAATGTTGTCAGTGAGCGAACTTTTCCTTGGTTCAGCCTGGCCGCGGCACAGGTTCAGGCTTCAGTGGCATGGGAGTTATTGGCACGGTGGTGGTGAGGGTGGAGGTGAGGATGGAGGTGAGGGTGGAGGTGAGGGTGGGAGGATGGGGCGGCGGAAGGTCATTTTGAGGAGCGACGGGGAGAAAATTACACCAATTCCTTCCAACTTTGAAATTACACCACATGTACATCTCTCTCTCTCTCTCTCTCTCTCTCTCTCTCTCTCTCTCTCTCTCTCTCTCTCTCTCTCTCTCTCTCTTGCTTTATATGGGCTGCTTACAAATGTCAACAAATCCTCATGTTGTAAAATCATATATGTAAGCATAATAAAGTGTTTCAAGTGTTACACACACACACACACACACACACACACACACACACACACACACACACACACACACACACACACACACACACACACACACACACACACACACACACACACACACACACACACACACACACACACACACACACACACACACACACACACACACACACACACACACACACACACACACACACACACACACACACACACACACACACACACACACACACACACACACACACACACACACACACACACACACACACACACACACACACACACACACACACACACACACACACACACACACACACACACACACACACACACACACACACACACACACACACACACACACACACACACACACACACACACACACACACACACACACACACACACACACACACACACACACACACACACACACACACACACACACACACACACACACACACACACACACACACACACACACACACACACACACACACACACACACACACACACACACACACACACACACACACACACACACACACACACACACACACACACACACACACACACACACACACACACACACACACACACACACACACACACACACACACACACACACACACACACACACACACACACACACACACACACACACACACACACACACACACACACACACACACACACACACACACACACACACACACACACACACACACACACACACACACACACACACACACACACACACACACACACACACACACACACACACACACACACACACACACACACACACACACACACACACACACACACACACACACACACACACACACACACACACACACACACACACACACACACACACACACACACACACACACACACACACACACACACACACACACACACACACACACACACACACACACACACACACACACACACACACACACACACACACACACACACACACACACACACACACACACACACACACACACACACACACACACACACACACACACACACACACACACACACACACACACACACACACACACACACACACACACACACACACACACACACACACACACACACACACACACACACACACACACACACACACACACACACACACACACACACACACACACACACACACACACAGGCACAGGCACAGGCACAGGCACAGGCACAGGCACAGGCACAGGCACAGGCACAGACACAGACACAGACACAGACACAGACACAGACACACAGACACACAGACACACACACACACACACACACACACACACACACACACACACACACACACACACACACACACACACACACACACACACACACACACACACACACACAAGCGCGCACATGCACACGCACACAGAACAAAATAGATTATGTTTGAGTGCGTGATGAATTTTTCAAATTTTCACTTTATGATTAATGAAATATTTTCTCAAAAAATTGACCAAACGCAATAATTTTATTTTCATTTCTTCAAATTTATTTAATCATTGTTGTATCTACTGCTAAATTTTGCATGAGTGAGGCTTGAAAATAATAGCAACCACAGAAAACGATTAATACCAGTAAATGTTTAATGATTACAATGGACAGACACGTGCCATTTGTCTGAAACACTGTGTTGCATGGTAGTATTTAATTTAACTTTATTTCTATCTTATCTCTAGCTTCGTAAACTAAGAAGAACACCTGAAGCCTCGGCAGGGATGGAGGTCACGCCGACCCTGCGTAAACAATTAGTGGATAATCCTGGAAATTACTTAAAAATACGACAGAATTTCAAACACTGCTATTATGCTTTTTATTACAAGCAGAAGCTACACAATAATCACACACCACCGTCTGGAGCCACTTATAAATAGGTTCACTCGTGGTGGTGCAGTGTCATGTTAGAGTGAGGTGTTCAACGTGTTCTTGAGGCCTTGGTGGGGTGTTCCCCGGGCCTGGCGTGGTGGCGGTGGTAGCCAGCCAGCAGATCGTGTGGAGAGATGCGGTGGGTGAGTGTGAGCCGCCACGTGTCCACATCCACGTAGTCGAGTGGGTGAGGGTCGGTGTGACGGTCTGCAGAGGTGGCCCCGATGATCACCAACACCGGACCCTCGTAGGCAGACACATACTGCCTTCAAACAAAAAGTGATTCAAACGCAACTTCCTTACATAACTGAATTTTGTCTATACACTTGCCTTAAAAGAGTTTATTGATAGTGGGCGTTACACAGGGCGAGTGTCCAGTGAGGGGCATGAACATCATATATTTTGATACTGAAATACTATAGACATAACTATTTTTGTACTTAATTCTTGGTGGCATAATGTTCTGAGTGTGGTGATACCGTTGACTCGACTTGTGCGTGAGTCAGTATCAAGGATTCAGAAACACACTCATGAAGACAACACACAAGGCTATGTGGTTCTGGCAAGCACTGAGTCTTACCGGAACACTTCGGCGTTGTTGAAGTAGCAGCACATGAGGGCGTGGGTGGGCGGCACCTTGGGGAGACCAGCGCCCTGGTCAACGTAGGTCAAGGGAATGAATGTGGGCGGGGCGTATTTGGAGGTCCACCAACTAGCATTCACCTCGTAGCCCACGACAGAGAGTCCTATAGACATGATGATTCTCTAAGGACAGCAGCAGGGTTAGGGCATTTCCAAATCTATCTATCTATGTATCTATCTATCTTTCTGTTTGTCTATTCATCCATCCGTATATCAGATTACTAATGGAAAAATAATGCATTTTATGAAACGGAAAAAAACCCCTCTATTCTGTTATATATTCATTCCTATACGAAGCCTAAGTATTAAAATGATTGTTGTTGTTGTCAAGATGTTTGGTTTCACGTAGCGTCAGACCTACACGGAGCCGCGTGACTTCCCACCTGTGATTGCCTGAACCAGCCACTCCAGCAGGCCGGTCCCGCACCCCACCGAGGCCACGGCGGAGAGGTTGGCAGCCCTGACATGTGCGGCCAGGGCGGAGAGGCAGCAGGATTGAGGTCGCACCCATAGAAGCAGGGGATCCCAAGGGCGCGTCTTGCTTTCAGTGAAGGTTGAGATGAGAGACAGAATGGTGTCCGCCTCGCCTAGAGGAGCACCAGCATCTACTGTTACACTCGAACAATTTGAGCGGTGATAATACTGTCAGCTGTTTATGGAGTGTTTGGCAACGTTGGTGGAGATGAATTATTGTCATGCTATATCCTGTAACTCAACCTCAAGGTGTACCCGAGCTAAGGCTAAAAATACCTTGAGCTTGAAAAATTTATAGCAACATTTGTTTCGGAAAGAGCAAACCATTTGGATATTTTTGGATTTACGCTGTACAGGAACACTATGATGAATACGTGTCATTAATTTACGTTGTGACCTGACCTGACCTTTCTGATGAAGAGCAATGATCTCTTCCCGGAGTGTGGTGTTCCGTTCCTCAGTTTCCGCCACCTCCTCGCTCTCGTCCTCACCCTCGCCCTTGCCCTTGTCCTCCGGCGCGTCACGAGGGGCAGCGCGGCCCCCAGGATGCTTCATGACGCCGTCCTCGGTGCGGTGAAGTAACCAGAATAGCCGCGGAGGCACAGGGCGCTGCCGGCCGCCCCTTCCTTACCTACGATGACAGTCAGCGGCACAGCTGCGGCGCACCACCGACACGTCACATATACTGATTGTAATGATTATTATGCCGTGTAGCAGAACTGCGTTCTTGTAGCTGCAGTGGTGATCGTGGTGACATTACTCACTCACTCACCACCAACCTGATATCAGCAGAAAGTTGGCGTCCCAGGTGTGAACATTTCAAAATGAGTTGACAACCATGGAGTGTAAGGTGATCGGACTCATGAGAGTTTCCTTGAGGCTCGGCAGCTCCTCGACGGTGCACACCTGGCTGGACGGTTACTGAGCACCACGTGAAGAGGCCTTGGCTATTTCCAACACACAGGAGCGGCACCACCGCGCACGCTGGTCACGCCGGCCAACCTCACGACGGAACTCACCATGTGGTCATTATTAAAATGCCGAAACGAAAAGTATGTCAGTCCTTCAGGAACTGTCGTCTTGTTCATAAATCTTTCTCTAAGTAATTAAATGTTTTGCAAATCAACGTTTCCCATATATGTGCTGGACTAAAAATAATATACATGTGAAAATTTGATGAAGGCATTAAATTATGCTTATATCTAAACATTTTTTTTTCGTCCTCGGCAAGGAGAGACTAGTGATGCACTGACATTACCCAAGGACGTAAGTAAAGTGAGCCTCACGCCGCAAACCTGGCTCCGGTGAGTGACACCTGAGACTCCGCTATGCTTCCACCGTTCGTTAAGGTTGTCCCGCTCATGTCGATACTGAAACTCAACTTCCTTCATTCATATCTGGTGACACATTAAAGTCCAAGGATCGGCTGATGTTCAAAGACTTCATGCAGAGAGACTGACAAACAACACCACAACTTCTGAGCCTGCAGGTGTGAGGCGCGTAAACATTCACCAACACGATGCAGCACAACCGTTTTGTTTGCAGTGACATCGTGGTGTGTGTCGAGTTGACTCCACGCTGCTGCTGGCTGCGGGGCGGGGCAGGGCAGGGCAGGGCAGGGCAGGGCAGGGCAGGACAGGGTAGGGCAGGGCAGGGCGGGGTAGGGCGGGACGGGGCAGGGCAGGGCAGGGCAGGGCAGGGCAGGGCAGGGCAGGGTAGGGCAGGGCAGGGCAGGGCAGGGCAGGACAGGGCAGGGAAGAGCAGGGTTGGGCAGGGCGGGGCGGGGCGGGTCGAGGCAAGGCGGGACAGGGCAGGGCGGGGCGGAGGACGCCACACACATCAGGCATTGTTGGCATGAACGTTTGTTTGTGACGCACACTCATGACACCAAGCTGGCATGTTTTGATCCATGTGTGTGTATGTGTGTGTGTGTGTGTGTGTGTGTGTGTGTGTGTGTGTGTGTGTGTGTGTGTGTGTGTGTGTGTGTGTGTGTGTGTGTGTGAAAAGAGAGAGAGAGAGAGAGAGAGAGAGAGAGAGAGAGAGAGAGAGAGAGAGAGAGAGAGAGAGAGAGAGAGAGAGAGAGAGAGAGAGAGAGAGAGAGAGAGAGAGAACTAACAATAAGACAAGTTATTTTAGGGCCTACGGGCATGTCACTCTGTTCCAAGACTGTACCTTCTTCCCTTTACAGCCTCACACTTTCCCATAACATTCACACATTCAACAGGATCCCAAAATCTACCCCAGAGTAAGGGCAATCAGAAAGGCGACACAGATAAAAAAGCTTAGGGAGAACAAAAAAAATCACAAAACTCATCTACATAAAAATTTCAATATTTTGCACAACAGACAAATTAATGTGTTGCCATTAGTATCAGTATCCTAACCACAATATTGATAATTACACATAAATGAAAATTATAATAAAAACAAAAATAGATAAATAAAAATGACACTTTCCTCCACCTTTTCGTCCTCCACCTGTAGACAGTAACGAAATTATTCTTACCATCAAACAACTTAAGGAGTTTCTATCTCTATCCACTCCCCTGACACTCTCCCAAGCCTCTATCCACTCCCCTGACACTCTCCCAAGCCTCTATCCACTCCCCTGACACTCTCCCAAGCCTCTATCCACTCCCCTGACACTCTCCCAAACCTCTATCCACTCCCCCGACACTCTCCTAAGCCTCTATCCACTCCTCTGACACTCTCCTAAGCATCTATCCACTCCCCTGACACTCTCCTAAGCCTCTATCCACTCCCCTGACACTCTCCCAAGCCTCTATCCACTCCCCTGACACTCTCCCAAGCCTCTATCCACTCTCCTGACACTCTCCCAAGCCTCTATCCACTCCCCTGACACTCTCCTAAGCCTCTATCCACTCTCTTGATACTCTCCTAAGCCTCTATCCACTCCCCTGTCACTCTCCCAAGCCTCTATCCACTTCCCTGACACTCTCCCAAGCCTCTATCCACTCCCCTGACACTCTCCCAAGCCTCTATCCACTCCCCTGACACTCTCCCAAGCCTCTATCCACTCCCCCGACACTCTCCTAAGCCTCTATCCACTCCCCTGATACTCTCCTAAGCCTCTATCCACTCCCCTGACACTCTCCCAAGCCTCTATCCACTCCCCTGACACTCTCCCAAGCCTCTATCTACTCCCCTGACACTCTCCCAAGCCTCTATCCTCTCTCCTGACACTCTCCTAAACCCCTATCCACTCCCATGACACTCTCCCAAGCCTCTATCCATTCCCCTGACACACTCCCAAGCCTCTATCTATTCTCCTGACACTCTCCCAAGCTTCTATTCACTCTCCTGACACTCTTCCAAGCCTCTATCCATTCCCCTGTCACTCTCCCAAGCCTCTATCCACTCTCCTGACACTCTCCCAAGCCTCTATCCACTCCCCTGACACTCTCCTAAGCCTCTATCCACTCCCCTGATGCTCTCCCAAGCCTCTATCCACTCTCCTGACACTCTGCCAAGCCTCTATCCACTCCCCTGATGCTCTCCCAAGCCTCTATCCACTCTCCTGACACTCTCCCAAGCCTCTATCCAGTCCCCTGACACTCTCCCAAGCCTCTATCCACTCTCCTGACACTCTTCCAAGCCTCTATCCACTCCCCTGATGCTCTCCCAAGCCTCTATCCACTCCCCTGTCACTCTCCTAAGCCTCTATCCACTCTCTTGATACTCTCCTAAGTCTCTATCCACTCCCCTGACACTCTCCTAAGCCTCTATCCACTTCCCTGACACTCTTCCAAGCCTCTATCCACTCCCCTGACACTCTCCCAAGCCTCTATCCACTCTCCTGTCACTCTCCCAAGCCTCTATCCACTCCCCCGACACTCTCCCAAGCCTCTATCCACTCCCCTGACACTCTCCTAAGTCTCTATCCACTCCCCTGACACTCTCCCAAGCCTCTATCCACTCCCCTGACACTCTCCCAAGCCTCTATTCACTCCCCTGACACTCTCCCAAGCCTCTATCCACTCCCCCGACACTCTCCTAAGCCTCTATCCACTCCCCTGATACTCTCCTAAGCCTCTATCCACTCTCCTGACACTCTCCCAAGCCTCTATCCACTCCCCTGACACTCTCCCAAGCATCTATCTACTCCCCTGACACTCTCCCAAGCCTCTATCCTCTCTCCTGACACTCTCCTAAACCCCTATCCACTCCCCTGACACTCTCCCAAGCCTCTATCCACTCCCCTGACACTCTCCCAAGCCTCTATCTATTCTCCTGACACTCTCCCAAGCTTCTATTCACTCTCCTGACACTCTTCCAAGCCTCTAGCCACTCCTCTGTCACTCTCCCAAGCCTCTATCCACTCTCCTGACACTCTCCCAAGCCTCTATCCACTCCCCTGACACTCTCCTAAGCCTCTATCCCCTCCCCTGATGCTCTCCCAAGCCTCTATCCACTCTCCTGACACTCTGCCAAGCCTCTATCCACTCCCCTGATGCTCTCCCAAGCCTCTATCCACTCTCCTGACACTCTCCCAAGCCTCTATCCAGTCCCCTGACACTCTCCCAAGCCTCTATCCACTCTCCTGACACTCTTCCAAGCCTCTATCCACTCCCCTGATGCTCTCCCAAGCCTCTATCCACTCCCCTGTCACTCTCCTAAGCCTCTATCCACTCTCTTGATACTCTCCTAAGTCTCTATCCACTCCCCTGACACTCTCCTAAGCCTCTATCCACTTCCCTGACACTCTTCCAAGCCTCTATCCACTCCCCTGACACTCTCCCAAGCCTCTATCCACTCTCCTGTCACTCTCCCAAGCCTCTATCCACTCCCCCGACACTCTCCCAAGCCTCTATCCACTCTCCTGACACTCTCCTAAGTCTCTATCCACTCCCCTGACACTCTCCTAAGCCTCTATCCACTCTCTTGATACTCTCCTAAGCCTCTATCCACTCCCCTGTCACTCTTCCAAGCCTCTATCCACTCCCCTGACAGTCTCCCAAGCCTCTATCCACTCCCCTGACACTCTCCCAAGCCTCTATCCACTCCCCTGACACTCTCCCAAGCCTCTATCCACTCCCCCGACACTCTCCCAAGCCTCTATCCACTCCCCTGTCACTCTCCTAAGCCTCTATCCACTCTCTTGATACTCTCCTAAGCCTCTATCCACTCCCCTGACACTCTTCCAAGCCTCTATCCACTCCCCTGACACTCTCCCAAGCCTCTATCCACTCCCCTGACACTCTCCCAAGCCTCTATCCACTCCCCTGACACCCTCCCAAGCCTCTATCTATTCTCCTGACACTCTCCCAAGCCTCTATCCACTCCCCTGACACTCTCCCAAGCCTCTATCCACTCCCCTGACACTCTCCCAAGCCTCTATCTATTCTCCTGACACTCTCCCAAGCTTCTATTCACTCTCCTGACACTCTTCCAAGTCTCTATCCACTCCCCTGTCATTCTCCCAAGCCTATATCCACTCTCCTGACACTCTCCCAAGCCTCTATCCACTCCCCTGACACTCTCCCAAGCCTCTATCCACTTTCCTGACACTCTCCCAAGCCTCTATCCACTCCCCTGATGCTCTCCCAAGCCTCTATCCACTCCCCTGTCACTCTCCTAAGCCTCTATCCACTCTCTTGATACTCTCCTAAGTCTCTATCCACTCCCCTGATGCTCTCCTAAGCGTCTATCCACTCCCCTGATGCTCTCCCAAGCCTCTATCCACTCCCCTGACACTCTCCCAAGCCTCTATCCACTCCCCTGACACTCTCCCAAGCCTCTATCCACTCCCCTGATGCTCTCCCAAGTCTCTATCCACTCCCCTGTCACTCTCCTAAGCCTCTATCCACTCTCTTGATACTCTACTAAGTCTCTATCCACTCCCCTGACACTCTCCCAAGCCTCTATCCACTCTCCTGACACTCTCCCAAGCCTCTATCCACTCACCTGACACTCTCCCAAGCCTCTATCCACTCACCTGACACTCTCCCAAGCCTCTATCCACTCCCCTGACAATCTCCTAAGCCTCTATCCACTCTCTTGATACTCTCCTAAGCCTCTATCCACTCCCCTGATACTCTCCTAAGCATCTATCCACTCCCCTGACACTCTCCCAAGTCCCTATCCACTCCCCTGACACTCTCCCAAGCCTCTATCCACATCCCTGACACTCTCCTAAGCCTCTATCCACTCCCCTGACACTCTCCTAAGCCTCTATCCACATCCCTGACACTCTCCCAAGCCTCTATCCACTCCCCTGACACTCTCCTAAGCCTCTATCCACTCTCTTGATATACTCTCCTAAGTCTCTATCCACTCCCCTGACACTCTCCTAAGCCTCTATCCACTCCCCTGACACTCTCCCAAGCCTCTATCCACTCCCCTGTCACTCTCCTAAGCCTCTATCCACTCCCCTGACACTCTCCCAAGCCTCTATCCACTCCCATGACGCTCTCCCAAGCCTCTATCCACTACCCTGACACTCTCCTAAGCCTCTATCCACTCCCCTGACACTCTCCTAAGCCTCTATTCACTCCCCTGTCACTCGCCCAAGCCTTTATCCACTCCCCTGATACTCTCCCAAGCCTCTATCCACTCCCCTGACACTCTCCTAAGCCTCTATCCACCCCCCTGACACTCTCCCAAGCCTCTATCCACTCCCCTGACACTCTCCCAAGCCTCTATCCACTCCCCTGTCACTCTCCTAAGCCTCTATCCACTCTCCTGACACTCTCCTAAGTCTCTATCCACTCCCCTGACACTCTCCCAAGCCTCTATCCACTCCCCTGACACTCTCCCAAGCCTCTATCCACTCTCCTGACACTCTCCCAAGCCTCTATCCACTCCCCTGACACTCTCCCAAGCCTCTATCCACTCCCCTGTCACTCTCCTAAGCCTCTATCCACTCCCCTGATACTCTCCTAAGCCTCTATCCACTCCCCTGACACTCTCCCAAGCCTCTATCCACTCCCCTGACACTCTTCTAAGCCTCTATTCACTCCCCTGTCACTCTCCCAAGTCTCTATCCAATCCCCTGACACTCTCCCAAGTCTCTATCCACTCCCCTGACACTCTCCTAAGCCTCAATCCACTCTCCTGACACTCTCCCAAGCCTCTATCCACTCTCCTGACACTCTCCCAAGCTTCTATCCACTCCCCCGACACTCTCCTAAGCCTCTATCCACTCCCCTGACACTCTCCCAAGCCTCTATCCACTCCCCTGATACTCTCCCAAGCCATTATCTACTCCCCTGACACTCTCCCAAGCCTCTATCCATTCCCCTGACACTCTCTCAAGCCTCTATCCACTCTCCTGACACTCTCCTAAGCCTCTTTCTACTCCCCTGTCACTCTCCCAAGCCTTTATCCACTCCCCTGACACTCTCCCAAGCCTCTATCTACTCCCCTGACACTCTCCCAAGCCTCTATCCACTCTCCTGACACTCTCCTAAGCCTCTATCTGCTCCCCTGTCACTCTCCCAAGCCTCTATCCACTCTCCTGTCACTCTCCCAAGCCTCTATCCACTCTCTTGATACTCTCCTAAGCCTCAATCCACTCCCCTGATGCTCTCCCAAGCCTCTATCCACTCTCCTGACACTCTCCTAAGCCTCTATCCACTCCCCTGACACTCTCCTAAGCCTCTATCCACTCCCCTGACACTCTCCCAAGCCTTTATCCACTCCCCTGATACTCTCCCAAGTCTCTATCCACTCTCCTGACACTCTCCCATGCCTCTATCCACTCCCCTGATACTCTCCCAAGTCTCTGTCCACTCCCCTGACACTCTCCTAAGCCTCTATCCACTCCCCTGACACTCTCCTAAGCCTCTATCCACTCCCCTGACACTCTCCCAAGCCTCTATCCACTCCCCTGACACTCTCCCAAGTCTCTATCCACTCTCCTGACACTCTCCCATGCCTCTATCCACTCCCCTGACACTCTCCCAAGTCTCTATCCACTCTCCTGACACTCTCCCATGCCTCTATCCACTCCCCTGACACGTTCCTAAGCCTTCCTCCTCTTCCCGCTCCCTTCCCAAGCCTTCCTGCTCTCCCTGCCACATTACGTTGAGTAAGTCTGCAGTAACACTAAACTTTCACCTCAGTTGTCCAAGTAATCATATAATAGGAAGTTGAAGGAGCTGCAGAACGCTAAGTCTTGCCGCTGTGCTCATCTCCGTCTCGTTAGGCCTTGAGGCAGTGGAGGTTATAGATCTTTTGTTACCGGACATTGTAATAGTTGACTGTGATTGACTGACTAATCGGAAACATTTTAACTTCCTGGATCCTTTATTTAGACCGCCATCAAAACCTGACTGACTCCAAGCAAGAGTACCAAATATGTACTTCAACGCGAGAGTCATTTCACCTAAAAAGAAGCTGAATT
>JAXIVD010004614.1:5000-34642 GCA_036785275.1 Cancer borealis | reverse complement strand
AGGATCCACCCCCAGGCCTGCCCCGCCGCTGCCCTCTCACCACAGCCCCCGCCCGGCAGGTCCCGCCCCGCTAAGGTAAGCCCTGTGCTCGTCTCTCCCTCCCTCGACGCCGCCGCCGCCGCCTCGGGCAACGCGAGACAAAGTGCACATTGAGGGGGAGTGATGGGGCTGACCCCCCACCTCTGCCCCCCTCCCTTCAGATGGTCGGGGTCCCTGTCCTGCCCTGCCCCGCCCCGCCCGCCGCCCCTCGCCCCTGGGGTCACCAGAACCGGCAGCAAGCCGACACCTCGGACACTCTTCCAGGGAAATTCCAAAGGGGTCTTTGCTATGGAGTGTGGGGGGGATGGGGTAAGGGGGTGTGGGGGATGTCTGCGCGGCAGCAGGGTGAGGGCGCGCGGCCCCGGCAGGTGGCGGTATAGACGTGTGGGGCCGTGACGGCGTGATGCAGCATTGTGGTGCAGAGCGGGGCGGGGCTGCACCACCACGCCCCGCACCGACCCGCACCGCACCGCCTCCACCCGTCCCGACCCGTCCCTCGCTCCCGTTGTCAGACAGGGCTTTGCGGGGCATCCCCGGACACCTTAGTGCGGCCAGGCCAGGCCAGGCACGCCTACAAAATGGCTGCCAAGTTGAAGCACTAAGGACCCTCTCCCTCCCTTCCCTCCTTCCCTCCTTCCCTCATCCCACGCACACCACACACCGCAGGACGACGAGCTTTGGTGACGCTCACCTGAAGGGGATGCCACACACACACACACACACACACACACACACACACACACACACACACACACCACACACACACACACACACACACACACACACACACACACACACACACACATACACACACACACACACACACACACACACACACACACACACACACACACACACACACACCACACACACACACACACACAGCATCCCTCCATTATTGACGCCTCTGATGGACTCTTCAGATCATGTGTTCGCAAATCTTTATAGCCGCTTGTGGGAAGAAGGGGAGGAGGAGGAGGGGGTTGCTAAGTGTGTGCGAGAAGGTGTATGTAGGTCTTCACCCCCACCATCACCGCAGTCCCCTCCCCTCCCCTCCCCTCCCCTCACCCTCACCCTCACCCTCACCCTCACCCTCCCTCGCCCCTCGCCCCCTTCGTTCCATCCTCGACTGATATTAATTATAGCAGAAGCTGACGTTAATCTAGTGAACCGGTGGCCTGGTTGTCAGTCGTGGCGGCGGCAGTGATGTAGTAGTAATAATAGTAGTAGTAGTAGTAGTAGTAGTAGTAGTTAATGTTGTAGTTTAGGGAAGTACAAATAGTTCCTTAGTAATTGTTGTAGTAGTATTATGGTAACAGTAATACAGGTTTTGTTGGTGTTACAGAAGGAACCTTAACACGCGTTCGTTCGTGATAAGTTTGGATACTTCCTTCGTTTTCTTTATCCAGTCACAACTCGGTCTCCACAATACTTTCTCTCTCTCTCTCTCTCTCTCTCTCTCTCTCTCTCTCTCTCTCTCTCTCTCTCTCTCTCTCTCTCTCTCTCTCTCTCTCTCTCTGAACACATTATGTCCCTCAAAACTAGCTTCCTCCTCCTCCTCGTTGCTGTTTTTCTGCTGGTCTTTCTCTTTTTTTTCATATGTTCAGTCACGCCCGTGTTTCCTACCTTCGCTCCTCCTCCTCCTCCTCCTCCTCCTCCTCCTCCTCCTCCTCCTCCTCCTCCTCCTCCTCCTCCTCCTCCTCCTCCTCCTTTTCATATATTTCTTTTGTTCAAATATTCTTATTTGTCAACGGTCCTATATTTTCCAGAATTTTCCTTCTTTCAGTCGCTCTCTCCTCCTCCTCCTCCTCCTCCTCCTCCTCCTCCTCCTCCTCCTCCTCCTCCTCCCCTCCTCCTCCAACTCGTAATTTACCCCAGAGGTCCTAAGATGAGATTTTACTTTTTATTTTTTTACAGTTTCTGAGCTTATGTTGGCGGATTTTTTCAGCCATTAATCGTAAGGATGATAAGGAGACGAAGTTTTGGAAGAGTTATTTATGAGAAGAGGAGGAGGAGGAGGAGGGTTAAAGGAGTGATGCTGGGAATCAGAGAGAGAGGGGGGGAGAGGGAGAGAGAGAAAGGAGGGGTAGGGGAGGAAAGAATGTAGGTCCCATCAAGAAAAAAGGGGTGAGTAGGCTGAAAGAAAGGTTATTGGCTAGAGAGAGGAGAGAGAGAGTGTGTATCAGGTCACCAGGGGAACGTGTGTCCTTGGGAGGCAGGAAGAAGGGGAAGGGGAAAAAAAAAAAAGCACCAGGGAAATTATTAAAGGGTCGTCTTTACATTAGCTCATGGAGAGGGGAAAAAGAGGGAAAGAAAGGAGGGTTTACACACAACGGAGATAAAGAAGAGGAGGGTGCTATCAGGGAAGCAGGAGAGGGGAAAATACCTTACTCTGAACCAAGGGAAAAAATGAGGAAAATAACTCTTATGCCCAACAAAAGATAGTGAAGGTGGTAATGTCACAGATAAGCAGAAAAAAGATGTGGGGGAGCTTATCTGAAACCAGCAGAAGAATGTGATAGCAGATAGCAGGAGGAGCGTCACTGTTAAGGGGGATAGGTGCTTAGGGCAGTAGCATTACCTGGTGAGAGAGAGAGAGAGAGAGAGAGAGAGAGAGAGAGAGAGAGAGAGGGGGGGGGGGAAGGAGCTTAGATGCTACAACTGAGAATAGGAACCTCACTAGCCGGCTTATTAACCTCCCTGAAGGCCACATACACACACACACACACACACACACACACACACACACACACACACACACACACACCACGGTATCTCGTGTGAATATTAACTCTACATCTTGGGGACTCAGAGGCTAATGACGTCCTCCTCCTCCTCCTCCTCCTCCTCCTCCTCCTCCTCCTCCCTGGTCATCCCCGAGAAGGAGGAGGAGGAGCAGGAAATTACAGTTCCGCTCAAGAGGATGAGGAGGAGAATGGGGGGGGGGAGGGAGTAGAGGTAATTGACTGGACACCGCTCTCTCTCCTTCCCTTCCCCTCCCTAGTGGCTTGACAGACCACCTTCCCTCCTCTCCCTCCTTAGCCTTCCTTCCTTCCTTCCTTCTATTCTCTCTCTCAGCACAAACTTGGAGGATATTTTTATTATTATATTTCATTGGGGGGGACGGAGGGACAAATTGAAGTTATTTTGAGCGAGAAGGTACGACTTTTTCTTCTTATTTATTAGGTTAGGTTTTCTGGTTCCTGCTTCCAGTTCAGCAGGTGGTGGTGGTAGTGGTTGTGGTGGGAGGGAAGCAGGAGAGGTAGACAAGGATGCTGGTGGTGGTGGTGGTGGTGGTGGTGCGTCTATTGAGAGCGGGAAGAGGGCAGGACGGGACGGGACGGGAAGATAATTTCAATCAATAGTTCAGTGGATCGACGTTTGGGTAGACGAGGGGAGCTGGAAAGGAGTTGTTTCTCTCTCTCTCTCTCTCTCTCTTCTCTCTCTCTCTCTCTCTCTCTCTCTCTCTCTCTCTCTCTCTCTCTCTCTCTCTCTCTCTCTCTTTCTCTCTTTCTCTCTCTCTCTCTCTCTCTCTCTCTCTCTCTCTCTCTCTCTCTCTCTCTCTCTCTCTCTCTCTCTCTCTCTCTCTCTCTCTCTCTCTCTCTTCAGTAAGTGCTTTCCAGACGAGCGTTTAGAGGGCGTTCCTGTGTGTGTGTGTGCGTGGGTGGCGCTGACGAGAATGAATGGACGGAATTGGGTAAAACGTGCTTTGACGTAGAGAGAGAGAGAGAGAGAGAGAGAGAGAGAGAGAGAGAGAGAGAGAGAGTGTTAGGGGGACGAATAGAAGATGGTGGAGAGATAACCAACCAGGCTGTGGAATGTAGAGGTGGAGCAGGTTAGGTTAGAGAGAGGAACGTTTTAAGCTGACGCAGCAGTGGAAGGAAACGTAGGCTAGGGAGGAGAGCGAGAGGGAGGGAGAGAGAAGGTTACGTGTGTTGGGACTCTCTGGGGACCCGTACCATCCTCTCCTTCCTTAGCAAGTCAATGTAGTGATGATGACAGTAATAGAGGTAGATGAAGCAACTAGGTGGAGGGATAGATGGATCAGGTGGTGTGTGGTGGGTGGTTTAGGTTCAAACTGTAATAATGCAGTTGTAGTTGTAGTGACTGGTGCCAAAAAGGCGTCATACCACTAAACACTGACTGCCACAAGACTTGGCGGAGGTCCAGTCTTGATGGTGACTCAGGATTCCCCTCCATCTCCATCCCCTTCACCCTCCCTCCCTCCCCGCCCTCCCTCCCCGCCCCTCAGGTTTCCTCCTATTGCTATCAAATTGGACTCCCCGCTAAGTTTATAATGGAGCCATGAATCCTTGCCTCGCTCGTGATAATGTTGATTTAATATGCGTAAAGGGAAGTGAATGAACAAGAGACTCCGCCCTTTCATTGTCTTTGGTCTCCCTTCTGATGTCATATTCTCAGTCTTGCTTTATATGACACCTGATGCATATCCTTGATGGAAGTTTATGTTGTCACTGCATATTTTCGCTTTGTCCAGCTGTTGTTATTTACTGTAGTACACTTTTCTTTGTGTCAGCATGCAGGTTTTTACTCTTAACTTGGCTCGAAGGTCACTATATGTTAACCAGAGACAGCACACTCCCACCTGACAAGGGAAAATAGGAAATAGCTTGGAAAAGTGTAATATTTTTTTGGTGTTAATTTAATGTTAAAGATAAGCAGCAGGAATTGTGGGAAAGTGTCATGTTTCAATATTCATTAACTTTAAGGAAGAGTAGATGATTATGTTAATGGTTGTCAAGTCAGGTGGAATGTTGAATATGTTCATTATTAGTATTTAGAGTTGTAAAGTAATGAAGTTTGATGTCAAGATAACAGTAACAAATAACAGAAGTAACAGAGTAATCAGGAATGATCTGGTAATACACATCAACATTCAGCCATTTGATCAGGACTAGAATTATTGGTTAGCATGTCAAGTCATCAGAGTGCTAGTTGATGCAAGGGAAGCAGCAGTTACTACAGGTGTAACAGCTATCTTGACAGTCCCAGGTTGTATTGATGAATTAAATGGTAATTTAAGAAGGTAACTAATTCATTAGGAACACAAGTATCACATATAACATCAAAAAAACAACATGAAGCTCCATTAGTAATACTGGCAGGTGACACAAACACATGATAAACACATTACGCTACAAACACACACAACTAAACACAGCTAGAACATGAATAACACATACAGCAGCAGCAGCAGCAGCAGGAGGTAACACTACTCAAGCAGCATCAGCAGGTGTTACAGATAGAACAGCAGCAGCAGGTGTAGTAGGTAGCATTTAAGCATCACCACAACAACTATCTCAGCATTAGTGGAGCAGGCAGTGAGTGCGCGTCTGTGTTGCAGGCATGAAGGAGCCTCCCACCAGTAGCAGCACCAGCAGCGGCTCCTCCCGTCCTCCCCTTCTTCAGGAACCTCGCGGCTTTGGTGGCATGAACGTGTCCCCCTTCAGTAGGTGGCTCCCTCCCAGTCCTCCCCTTCCCCCCTCCCCACTCCCCTTCACACCCACTGCCCCTCACTCACTGCAGCTCATTGTCACTTGTTTTATTACTGGAATGATTATTATTATTATTGTTATGGCTTTTTTTGATGCGATAAAAAATGGTTTTGGTTTAGTGAGATGCTTGTGTAGTTGTTTATTTATATTTTTATGTAATTGTGACACTTTTTTTCATTATCATTATTTATTATATTGATTTATTTGATTATATACATTTTTTGTTGATTATTGATCTTATGGGTAATGATAACCAAAGTGAAAGTTGCTTGTAGATTTGAGTTGGAGGTAATTTAGTTTAGAGAGTCATTAGTAGTGCATGTGTTGTATTAACCTTTGTTGGGCTGTGGGTTTGGGATCAACTGGTCTTCTGTTTGCTTATTTAATTATTTGTTCTATTTAATCTTCTGTTGTTTCTTTCTACCCACCAAGTCTGCAAAAGTCTAGTTATTATTGTCTCATTAATTGTGTTCCTCACATGATGCAGTTTATTATTATTTGCTTAGAAGTAGTTTTGGGGTCCTTGCTTAGCCAGCCTATCCTGTCCATTGGTTTAATATAACTGTTAGTTTTGTTTCCTGGATTGAATGTCTTAATGATTCTGATAACATTATAATTAATTGCTTCATTCACATAATGTTATAACAGTTGTTGACCCAACTCTGCATGACCTGACCTGGTTTGTCCTTGACAGGAGGCGGCATGAATGGCCAGATGGGCGGTGGACCACGTGGAGGCGGCGGCCTCTTCAACAGTCCTATGCCTGACAGGTGGGTATTTAAAGGGTGTGCAGACACACACACACACTAAGGCACAGACACTACACACTGGCACGCACATGCACACATACACTTACACACACATATGTGACACACAGTACTCCATGTAGGCTTGGCAACAATAATGGTATTAGTAATGATGGCATCCGTAGTGGTGGCTTGATGGGCAGCGGCCAGGGGCAGGGTGGCCCCTTCATGGGAGGCGCTGGAGGACCAGGCGGAGCTTCGCTGTCTGCCATGGGACAGCCTCAGCCGGGTCTGCCCCAGCAGGGAGCCGTGCTCATGGTGTACGGACTCAACAAGGACAAGATGAATGCTGACCGCATCTTCAATCTGCTGTGTCTCTATGGCAACATTGTCAGGGTAAGTCCAAGTAGCTATGGCAACACTGTCTACCATGGAACACCGGCACCACTAATGTTAAGTGTGCTCCTGATAGACATGATTGTAGTGTTGATTCAAGTGTAGTTGTGCTGCAACAATTTCTTTACCTTGTGCCGGAGTAGGATGTGTCTCGTAACACTGAAAGTAAAACTATATACATTTAGGCAATACTTTCAAACTTAAGAAATCATTGAACCTAAGTCTGGCAACAAAGTGACATGTCAAAGGAGTGTGTCAGGGAAAAGTACATCGTCTTTTATATTAAAGGTGAACCAGCAACACCACTTACCTATTGCACCTTTCTGTTTCAAGGTGCACACACACATGCAAATCAGTTGAACAGGTGTTCATGTGGTGGTGTTGGTTGTACAGGTGTTAGTGACCTATCACAGGTGTGGACTTGTGGAGTATTTCTGTGAACTGCCTTATTAAGAAAATGTTCATGCCTGTGTGACATGCCGCTCATAGAAGGGCTGGATCACATTTACCAAAATTAATAAACTTTTTCAGAAACTTTATATACAAACTAGCATTGTGAGTGTCTTCCATGGATGGAGTCTTATACACAGGTGTGCAAATATCATTATTTTGTATTAGAATGAGGCAGTAAGTGTGTAAATCCATGTTGTGTTTCAGATCAAGTTCCTGAAGACCAAGGAAGGCTGTGCCATGGTCCAGATGGGCGATGCACTGGCTGTTGAGAGAGCTGTGGCCAACCTCAACAACACTACATTCTTTGGATGCAAGATGCAACTTGGGTGTGTAGCATCAACACTTGTTTGACTACTACACCTCTCTCTCTCTCTCTTTTCTCTCCACTGGAAACAACTTAAAAGTATTGTAAGATAATATCAAGATAATATTTGTGTGACATTGCAAGTGTTTAAAATGTTTGTGTGTTGTTGTTGTGCAGGTACTCAAAGCAAGCATTCCTGGCTGACGTGCAGCAGCCTTATGACCTTCCCGATGGAACACCATCCTTCAAGGACTACATGGGGAACAAGAACAATCGATTCATCAACCCTGAGATGGCTTCAAAGAACAGGATACAGCCACCCTCCAAGGTGTGTTCATTAGCATTACTTTGCTGCCTAGCTTGTACCACAATTAACCTCATGGGGCACATCATTAAAAGATAATGAACACAATGATAAGCAACATATTTTCCAGTACAGTATAGAAGGTGCACACACACACTCAAATTAAAAAAAAAACCTGTTGTGTTAGTTCTTAGCTTGACTAGTGAACTTTTCTACAGGTATGGTAGTTGTAGTTGTGTTGTTGGCAATGCATAACCTCATTGTTTCCCTCTCCAGATTCTGCACTTCTTCAACACTCCACCAGGATTGGATGAGGAAACACTGAAGCAGGTCTTCCTAGAGGGGGAGGTAGTAGAGCCTAAAAGCATCAAACTATTCCCCTCTAAGAGTGAGTGTAATGACCCTTTCCTTTTTTGTTCTAGTTTGTAGAATAATTTTAAGATCATGAATATTTGAAAAACACTTAGTGTTAAGTTTGTCCACACACACTGCATACACATGACAGAAATCATCCCTCCTGGCACACAAGACACACAAATTATTTGCCGCACTCTCTCCCTCAGCCGAGAGGAGTTCCAGCGGACTTTTGGAATTCAACAACATCTCTGAGGCCCTGGAGGCTCTGGTGGTGGGCAACCACGCCCCCATCCCCAACCCCAGTAAGTTTGAAATAAGTGTTGTATAATGCATTATTAATATCACTTCTATCACAGACACTTTAATAGTGAACAATGTTACTGATGCACATTGTTGGCCCCACAGACAGCAAGTTCCCATTCATTATGAAGCTGTGCTTCTCCTCCTCGAGACACATCCCCAACAAGATGGCCGAGTGAGTGTGACGTGGGCACAGCGCCACACGGCCGGCCGCTGCCACCGCCGCGCCGTGACCTGCAGGGTACACCAGGGTTGTTGGCAGTCAGGCAGGGAGTAACAGGATTGTCTAAATCAAGCTATAGTTACTTATGGTCCACAGGCGCAGTAAGTATAGGGAGTCATACCGTCACATTGGGTTGTTGGCACCCCAGAGTGGACTGCCACAGCAGCTGCAGCTGCAGCTGTAGCAACAGCAGCTGTGGTGCTGCACTCTGGGGTGCAGAGGCAGATGGCTGCCTTGCACAGGTTGAGGGATGCGCCCCGGGCCTATGTCACTCCCTTGCTGGGCCTCTCGGGGACCTGGACTGCCGGGGATGACAAGTGTTTTGTTGTTGGCCGTGGGGGCTCTGCCTTGTGATTCCTACAGCTTGATCTGACTAGGAAGAATTGAACAAGTTTCAGCAATAAAGAGTTTGCAATTTATTTAAATTTTGACTATTTTTGTTTAGGAAAATAATGTAAACATTTGAAATTTCAAACTTATTTTTAGTAATTGATAAGCCAGCCGACGCTGGCTGATCCGGCCCGGGGCCGGCGTCCTTCCCCGAGGCGCCCGGCAGTGTAGGATAAGTGCAGTATAAACCCTCCCTGAGTTGGAAGCTTGGGCAGTCTCCCACTGTCCGTCCTACGCTCTCTTTATATCACCGTTAACATTATTCTGAACACGTCACCTGAGGAGGCCTGGGGGGCTCCAGTGAGGCCCAACACGCGGCACAGCACCGCATCGTGTGTACAATCTGACGCACGTCTGTGGGGCAGCCTGCAGCCAGCTGGCTGCAGAATGTCCGTGTGAGGGCTGGCTTCTTCCAGGCATTAATGAGTGAGAATTGTGCAGCACATGAGTGCCACATCACCAGGACTGGCTGGGCGTGCCTTCCTGCACCACATCGGCGGGCGGCACAGCCCTGAGCTGCCCCTCCAAGCACTGCCCACTGGAGCCCCGGGCCTGTGTGCTCACTCAGTGGATTGTACAATACTGTTTATCAATATTGTGTTATGTTTCTAAACCTATTCCATTATTAGGCACAATAATTACTTCTGAACTTACTGTATTATACTTATCAGTTCACTGTAATCTTTGATGGTCACTGAATCTTCAGTGGTATGTTAAGTCTAGGTCACCAGTTAACTTATAACATGGATCTTACCTGATATTATGGCCGTGTGTGTTACTATCATGATGTAGCTAACTAGGTAACTGGTCTTTGTTGCAATAATGGTCAAGGGATCCTCCATTCATTAGCCCGCCTGCGTCACTAAGGCTGGTCCTGTCTGTTCTGAAGGGAATGATGACAAGCTCTGTAGCACCTGCTTCTGGGGCTCAATAATGGCCGATCTTTTGACAGTAGTCTTACACTGATGATGACCCATGTAAGTTAGTAGGAGGCAATGTTAGTGGCAACAAGGATGAATTGTTGGTAAATGTAGTTGTAATTGATCAAGCTTTGGCCAGAGGGCAGGTGAATTAACAAGCACTGCAGTTCTGGCTTGTTTCACTGCCCATCTGTCAGGGCCTCAGTGTTTTAGAATAGCATTTTAATGCTTTTTCACTTTCTCTTTCTTTCTTAGTTTATTTTATCTTATTTTAAGTAGACGGTAAAATGGTGTCGTTATACTTAGTTGACCTCTTGAGCTGGTACCGCCAGCCGCTGCAGGACGTGACATAAGCTCTGTCAGTCCCTGGTTATACTCCTGGTTTGTGCCACACTATTTGTTTTGCCGCTAACAGTAATTCAATAAAGTTTGAGTGACCAAATTAAAAAACATGCAGACAAGAAGTTCAAGCAAAGATATGAAGTGTTCAGTGCATACTCTTGCCAACGGGTAATTGTAGACTTTGAAATATTTGATTTAAGAGAGAAATTCCTACTCTAATTCCTAGTCAGCAACACATGGTACTTAATGTAGGGCTTTAATAATGACAAATCTAAGTTATCAAACATGACTCTCACTTCATGCAGGAAACAATACATTACACACGACTTTTCTTGAACTTCCCATCTACAGACAAGGCTTTCACTGACACACCCCCACCACCCGCAGCCAGAGAAACTAGCCTACAGCAGACTACAGAGCCAGACACTGTGGCCCACAGCATGTATAAACAAACCCAGCTTATATATATCTATATATATAGGCATTAATGGTGATTATTTAAGTTACTCAAGGCAGGGTTGAGTTAAGAAATAAATTTTCTTACATTTTTATGTATATAGAACACCCAAAACATTATTTTTCTGGTACAGTGTTGTAAATAATTTTTCAAAGCGGCTTACATCTTAAATGAAAACAGTGAATGATTGAAGCGTGCTTTTTCAATATTCACTGAGTTTCCACGTGAGCGCTAATCTTTTGTGGCGTCAAGTGTCATGTTGCCTCACGGCTGTCCTGCGTGTGGCGCCGGGCCCGAGCTCCTTCCCGGACTGAGGTGCGCTGCTCTGCCTAGGTCGGCTCAGAGTGAACTTGTGTTATAAGTAATTGTAACTTAATGTGGCTTCTTTCGTCTCAACTTAAGCTCTTGGTAAGTATTTAGATGCATAGCTGGAGAGTAATTGTTAGTAGAAGTAAATGGGAGCTTTTACCTATTCACGGTGACTTGCTGCCACAGTTTGTTACTTGTTGTTGGAAGAATGTTAAGGTGTAACTTGTGTGGGTTTGTTTGAGTGGGAGGAGCGTGCCATCAGGGCCTCGGGGGCTCGGAGACCCAGCGCTTATTTGGAATGTCTCAATCTAGAACCGTTCACTCCTTGTTCCCCGTCCTGAGTTTTAATTCAACGACATTCACTCATTCATCGCAGAAAGATCTAACGCAGACTAGACTGTGATTATGGAATATTTGAGATTAATTAGTTTCTAAATGTTGAGTCTATTCGTTGACACGTAGGAACAGAGAACAGTACAAGCTACACCACATGAAAATACTAAACAAAAACAGAGAAACTCCTGAACAATTATACTACATGCAATTCTGGAAGACAGAGAGGCCAAGGGTGACATTGTTAAAACACTCACCACAGACAGGAATGAAAATTAACAAGCTTTTTTTTTCTTCTTTACGTTTTGTTTCTTTGTTTTGCTAAAATACTAGCTTCATGAGGTATTTATTTTATTAATTCAAGTTCAAAGCCAACTTGGTACAAAGCACGATTGTACTAAGGTAAAGCAAGCCTGCCAAATGTGTAGACTCCCGAGGGCCGCTCGCCTCCCCTCACGGCCAGCCCCGCCGGCCCCAGCAGCCCGCCGAGGACCCGCCCCGGCGGGCACCGCAGAGTGATCTGTAAATATTGGAACAATAAAGCAAGGCCCGCCATTGTGGCCTCCAGTGGTAGCGGCAGCCAGGTGGCCACAGGCCGTTGCAGCCGTGGCCGGCCGGGGCGAGGACGGGGCTGCGGGCGGCTGCCGCTGGTGTCAGGGAGCGGGGGGCGGGCGGTGCCTCTCTCCTCCGTGCCAAGCGTGGTGTGTCTGGGCCGTGAGTGAGTGCTGTGTAGGTCACGTCCACCTTGGGCTAGGGTCCCCGTGAGGGCCCCAGGGAGTGCGCCCTCGGCCCTCTGCCCCGCCCGGCGGCCCTCGGCCCCAAACTCCGCTCACAAGCAATACGACCTGACCTCAGGTCCCCCGGCGGCTCCCTGGGGCCGCCCGGACCCCTAGACTGTCTAAGTGGTTTTATCTCTGATGATAAGTCGTTGAAATGTCGTTGCAAAATGTGCTTAAGTAGAGAATGTTTATTACTCTTCTTGAAATCGTCCCAATAGAGTGAATCACTTGATGCATATCATAGCACTAAGGTTTACTGTGCCGGCGGGCCAGTGCCGCGGGGCCGCGCCCGCCGGCCGCCGCGGCGCCGCGCCCCGTGCCGCGTGATGATCCGTCCGAGGGCGGCAGTAACGGCCTCAACTTCTGCGCCGGCCTGCCCGTGGGGCCGGGCGGCGCAGACACTGAGGCCGAGTGGTGGGCGGCATGGGGCACGGCGTCGGGCCGGCCCGCGACCCGTCCACGGCCGGCGGCGGCCGCGGCGTGGCCTTGAACCCTCACCATCCCTTATTCCAGGATTGCGGAGTTATTTTAAAAGCATAACAAACATGATATTATAATTTCCCTTAATCCATATGTTGTTTGTAAGAATTTTAAGGAATAAAATGAATAATACTTTAGTATAAAAGAGATAATGGAGACTTTGATTTTCATGTGGTGTCCTGCACAGCTGGTCTTGGGAGGGCTGGGGAACGCTAACATACAATTCAACGAAACATTTTTGTTGGTTACAAAATGGTTATTGATGTCATCTTATGTACACGCCTTAGAATCTTTGGTCTTGCAGCAGCAGCGGCAGTAATGGTGCAGCTAACCTGTCCTCCCTGGATACCATGATCACCACAACACTAGGACTGACAAGGGTGCTCCAGCACCAGGAGCCCCTGTTAGGTGTGGCAGAGAACTTGGTGCTACATGGCACGGGCAAGGAACACTAACACATGGTGTGGGTGGTGGTGTTATGCTGCTGCTGTGTGATGTGTTCTAAGAGTAAAGATGTTCCCTTCCAGACAACCTGCTGGTGAAGAGTGTATCCTGTGTGGGGAGACCAGTGTTAGTTATTGACACACTGCTTCACCATGGACTGGCAGACATGTGTGGGGCGCACCGGTACACACACACACACGCACACTCTATTAATGGGTGTAGGTGGTATCACACAGTCTGAATGTGGCAGTCTGGGATATGGATGCAGGTAACCAATGAACAATAAAATCAACAGTGTTTTGAGATCTACATGAATACTTAATGCTACCATATACATGACTATTCCTACTCATCCATTGGCCTATAATATACTATACTTTTACTTGTCCTTTATTCTAGCTTTTATTTCCACTTTCATTTGTTCTTTCTCACCTGCCACTATCTCCTTCTTTTTCCAATGTTTGAGAACCGTTCTAAGAGGATGAGAGGCTGCTAACTGCCAGGTAGTCAGGGACGGCCTGAGGGCACCCTGGGCACTGTATATCCTTCCTCTTTCTTTGCAGTTACTCCCCATGGGGAACAGGCCAGTTATATCCCCTACTTTACAAGCGGCTCATCATGGCCAGTTATGAGAATTAAAAATTAACGTGTATTTAGGAATGCACCTCAAAAAATTCATCCCCCATACTTACCTGGTTTGGACAAGGAAATGCTTCCAACTTCTTATCACTCCTTATCACTCAAGACTTACTCAAACTTGACCAAACTGGTGTGAAAGGAAACATCATTAGATGGATAAAATAGTTTTTAGTCCCACATCGTCCCGGGAAAGTGTCCGTGTAACCTTGACAACCCAACACAAGGTAACTATATACTTGAGTAACCAAAGGAATTGAATGCATTTGTACCCCATACTATAGGAGTAATAGGACAATACTTTCTCTGGTAAACATAGTGACCCCCAAACATCACCTCAAAATTTAAAGCAAATTGTGAACTATACAAATTCACATAATATATAACAGTTGTAAAAAGGAACAATAAGAAGGAAGATGAATTGATGGAATGGTTAAGTACATGGCACCTCAAATCTAACATTCTCAATTGTGAAATGATGCATCATCAAAATATCAACCTTACAAGTCATTGCACCACTACCACCCAGACAGGACCTCTAAGCCGGTGATAATATTTCTTCGTTTTAAACCTCTTCCTCTACATGTGATTTTGAGGGATGGAGCAGTAATACTTTATTTTTCACCATGTATAGTGGAGAGATATAAAGAAAACAGCGCCTATTAAGTGTAATTTGATAGCACACAACAGGACTGATCTAACCCGGTGATAATATTTCTTTGCTTTAATAAACCTTCCCTGTTCCTCTACATGTCTATCTGAGAGATGGAGGAGCAGTAACATCATTCCACACCATTAATAGTGGAAGGATATGAAGAAAACATCACTATTAAGCGTAAGTTAGGATTGCCAACGTCCGGATTTTCTCGGACATGTCCGAAATTCAGGTGTCAAAATCTGCGTCCGGGGGGATTTTTTAAAATCCCTCAAATGTCCGGAATTTCAGCTTCCATCAATAACTGTTAAAACACACACACTTATTAAATTTCTGTTGGTTGAAATGAGGAGAGAGGGAAGCTGACCAAAATTGACCTGAAACCATTAGTTTGTATAGGAGAAACGATTTTTCTCCGTAGACTTAAACGGCGCCCAAGTCTCTCCCGCAGGGAGACACTTTTTTATTAAATAACTCGAAAAGTATGAGGTTAACGTAAAAGATGTATAGAGTCAATTAGATAGAGCAGAAAACGCTTGTTCTAATGAGCTTGAGTATATTGAAATTGGTATTAAACAACCGAGAAAATGTCAACTATCATCCTTTTTGCCACAAATGATTATCTTCCTCATTTTCTCGAATGCTATTAGAGATATTGGAAATATTTTTTGCAGTATCTGAAAGATATTTTAAAACTCTACAACTTTGTCTCTATACATAATTGCCTAAAACTAATACTTACTAAGTAAAATGACGCTTTTAACCTTAATTTTGGTCATTTTTCCGGTGAAAAAAATATAAAAAATATATTTCCGTCACAGAAACGGGAAAGAGCATATGAATTGAAGTTGTAAATCTTCAATAAACAATAATAAGCTATATGGAACCACTTCTTGAATTTAAATTTGTTGACCAAAATTGGCCTGAAACCATTAGTTTGTATAGGGGAAACGATTTTTCTCCGTAGACTTTAACGGCGCCCAAGTCTCTCCCGCAGGGAAACACTTTTTATTAAATAACTCGAAAAGTATGAGGTTAACGTAAAAGATGTATAAAGTCAATTAGATAGAGCAGAAAACGCTTGTTCTTTTGAGCTAGGGTATATTGAAATTGGTTTCTAAACAACCGAAAAAATGTCAACTGTATCATCCTTTTTGCCACAGAAATGATTATCTTCCTCATTTTCTCGAATGCTATTAGAAATATTGGAAATATTTTTGCAGTATCTGATAGACATTTTAAAACTCTACAACCTTGTCTCAATATATAATTGCCCAAGAGTAATAATTACTAAGTAAAATGACGCTTTTAACCTTAATTTTGGTCATTTTTCCGGTGAAAATAATATTAAAAAAATATTTTCGTCACAGAAACGGAAAAGAGCATATGAATTGAAGTTGTAAATCTTCAATAAACAATAATAATCTATATGGAACCACTTTTCTTGAATTTAAATTTGTTGACCAAAATTGACCTGAAAGCATTAATTTGTATAGGGGAAACGAATTTTCTCCGTAGACTTTAACGGCGCCCAAGTCCCTCCCGCAGGGAGACCCTTTTTATTAAATAACTTGAAAAGTATGAGGTTAACGTAAAAGATGTATAGAGTCAATTAGATAGAGCAGAAAACGCTTGTTCTAATGAGCTTGAGTATATTGAAATTGGTATCTAAACAACCGAGAAAATGTCAACTATATCATCCTTTTTGCCACAAATGATTACCTTCCTCATTTTCTCGAATGCTATTAGAGATATTGGAAATATTTCTGCAGTATCTGAAAGACATTTTAAAACTACAACTTTGTCTCAATACATAATTGCCTAAAACTAATAATTACTAAGTAAAATGACGCTTTTAACCTTAATTTTGGTCATTTTTCCGGTGAAAAAAAAAAAAAAAATTTTCCGTCACAGAAACGGGAAAGAGCATATGAATTGAAGTTGTAAGTCTTCAATAAACAATAATAAGCTATATGGAGCCACTTTTCTTGAATTTAAATTTGTTGACCAAAATTGACCTGAAACCATTAGTTTGTATAGGAGAAACGATTTTTCTCCGTAGACTTTAACGGCGCCCAAGTCTCTCCCGCAGGGAGACACTTTTTATTAAATAACTTGAAAAGTATGAGGTTAACGTAAAAGATGTATGGAGTCAATTAGATAGAGCAGAAAACGCTTGTTCTTTTGAGCTAGAGTATATTGAAATTGGTTTCTAAACAACCGAGAAAATGTCAACTGTATCATCCTTTTTGCCACAGAAATGATTATCTTCCTCATTTTCTCGAATGCTATTAGAGATATTGGAAATATTTTTGCAGTATCTGAAAGAAATTTTAAAACTTTACAACTTTGTCTCAATACATAATTGCCTAAAACTAATAATTACTAAGTATAGGTAATTAATTGGCCTCTTGCCGTCTCTTCAATTCTTATGTTCTTAAGAAAGAAAACAATTATGCAGAAAAGGTGACATCAGACAATTTGATATTTGTGGACCGTCACCACATTGACAAGATAATATACAAATCCAACATGTATTGCCTATGCCTAAACGATTACTATTATCATTATTATTATTGTTTGCTTTTTCGCAGTGAATATGTTTGGCGGGAAGTGTTTAAGTGTGTCTATCATTACGTAAGAGTTAAAGCTTGACTCTTTAAATAGTTACGTAACAGTTGGTTCATCACGGATCAATACATTTCTCAATGCTGCAACGAAATGTTCATATAATTGTTGATGCCACCACTCAATAACGTCAAGATTTTGATTCATAAAGAAAAAATAATGTAAGAATATAATAAGAAAAGCTGATGCATGACACGAATATAAATCATGACTGTAATCGACAAACATGACTATCAAATATATAAAAATACGTCGGTAATTACACACAGTCTCCCAAATCATACGTTGAAATACTTAGAAATCCCCGCTAGTCATCAGATACAGTATACCAATCACCATAACCTAAGCAGGAGTTAACATAGGTGTTGATTAAGCCGGTGTTATGTGTTGTTGAGTCAGCTGTTCCTTGACGGTGTTGAGTGCAATCAGGTGTTCATTGACTCCTTACACACGCTATGTCTAACAACGGCAATGGCAATGGAAACTCACTCAAACTATACTACCATCCCATGTCCTTTTACTCGCAGAGGGTGAGTGAACAGGAGCTGATACACGAGTGTTTTATTTAACTAAGCCTATATTAATTTAATGCCTTGATTCACTGTTTGGCTTTCCTCAGCCACGTAATGTAAGAGAAAGCAGAAGTGAAGTAAGACCTATATAGCGGTGTTGTAGACTGTGTATATTTGAGAGATAGATGACTTTTTTATATATATTGTTATTAGTAACCAACACATTGTTACGTAAATAAACATCCGGCATATCATAAACTCTTATACATTACATTGTGTCCATCTCACCATAATGACTATTTGGAATATTGAACTCGCTCTACAAGTAAGAACTACTGTAAGGTCGAATTTTGAGAGTTTAACACTGAGACAACTTGACAACCTTCCACTGTCATAGTACATTGACGTGGAGTGTAGCGCGTTAGGTGAGTGCAGGCGGCAGAAGGTTAAGTTTGGTTGATTTCAATGAAAATAATACAAGATAACGGCTCGTGGATATGTCGAGGCGAGCCACAGGGCAGATAGGATGCATGATTTTGTAAGTAAACCGTACAATTTCCTCCTACATTATGAAAGTTGCATGCATCTAAAATTCACCCAGCTATGGTATTAAACTTTGATGAAAATGAATGGGAAAATAACACAAAATTATGTAAGGTGAAATCCTGCACTGAACTATCTAATTGTGATATGCATTAATGTGTTGTTTGATTAATGTGGTAAAAGTTAATCTTGTAAATCATTAATATTTTAAAGGATTCGGCGCCACACAACTATATATGTAGTGCTATTAGATAAAAATGGTTACAAGGTGAATAAGAAATGACAGAATATAGCAATAGTTTCATCCTGTTAATAATGTAAGGACCAAGCAAGTGTAGAAAGAGAGAGAGAGAGAGCCATCAAAACCATACACCACCAATCCTCACACCACCTCATCCCACAGGTTCTCTTGGCACTGTATGAGAAGCGAGTGCCATTCAAGAGCCATGTGGTGTCCATGTTCACCCGGGAGCAGTATGAGCCTTGGTTCCTGAAGCTGAACCCGCGCGGTGAAGTGCCAGTACTCACCGACGGAGTCAAGGTCATTCCAGACTCTGTGAGGATCGTGGAATACCTGGAGGATAATTTCTCTAATGGTAAGTGTATGGTTAGTATTTGTTAGCATTTGGCATTACCTTGAGGAGTTGGGTCAAAGGAGGATGTGTTCTTATGTTCTTATGTAACAGTATTTATATATTTATTTATTGTTATCATTTTTATCAATGTTAGTTATGAATCTATATGAGACACTTAACATATTAGCAGCTGCTCACCACATTGTTATACCTTCCATCAGGACAGTTTGCACAGCTGACGCCGAGGGAGAAAGGCAGCGAGGAGAGCAAGAAGGTTGAGGCTTTTAGGGAGTGTTTTGAAGACCTTCCAGTAGGAGCATTGACATATGGAACAGCCGGCAACCCTCAGCTCTGGGACAACCCTAAACCCCCTTTCAGCCCAGCCTTCTTCAAACAGATGGCAGGTGTGTGTTTTTTTATTTAAGTTGAGGGTTTGCATATTTTGTTTGTGTGTACGGAGGGATTGATTGAGTAAGTGAAAGAGGCAGACGAAATAACATGTAGTTCTACGAAGAAAGTTTTTACCTATCTGTCCAAATATCCATGAGCAGGAATCTTGTTACTAGTATTCACCCGACAACATCAGTGTTCCTAACCTATATTACTCTGTCGCCAGAGATGGCAAGGACCCGCCACACCATGATAAGAGAACAGGTGGAGAAAAACCCAGAATTCAGTGAAATTTTATTGGAGAAGGCAGCCGCGGCAGAACATGGTGACCTCAACCTTAACAAGACACCAGAGGAGATGAAGGAGGTGATGAAGAAGGTTGATTTAGCATTAGGAAGGGCTGAGGAGGAACTGGCAACACACGCAGAAGGTGAGGAGGAGGAGGAGGAGGAAAAAGAAAAGATTATGAGTGGTTAAAAACTTTAGAATTCCTTTTAGTTTGTGATTCATGTCATCTTTCTACTTTCAGAACATGGTGGTTGGTGGCTGTGTGGAGAGCTGTTTAGCATTGCCGACATAGATCTTTCCATTCTTCTTAACCGCCTCTACATGCTGGGACACGAGAGACTGTTCTGGGCGGAGGGGAAGAGGCCCCACATTCAGGCTTACTGGGACAGGATACAACAGAGAGCTTCCTTCAAGGTCACTGGAATTTCATAGTTTGTTATTTATTCATGGTGTCACTATGAATTGTTAATGCTATATGTGTTATCTCTATTTTTTATTTATTTTATTGGTTGTTTGAAGTTTCCTATGATTGAAATAACCATATAATCCTATGAATGGTTTGTTTGGAGGCTGTCTTAGTGCCGTGATATGTTTACAATCTGTATAGCGAGGTGTAAACAAAGTGTGGTGTTGCAGAGGTCCACCCAGTTCTCCCTCCGAGACATCCAGTTGGCCAGACTTCACTTGGCCTTCAAGGAGCACCGAGGAGTGTTGGCTTCCCTGACGGTGGCGCTGGGCTTGGCTGTGTTCTCCTATGCTGTGTACCGACGAGTCAACAAGTCATAGGGATAACTCTTCATGCTGCTATATGTTGCTGTAGGTAGCGCTGTGTTCATTAGTAAGGTGTTGATGGGGAGTAGTTAGTGGTGCTGTGTGGGGGACTTGATACACAGCTAGGAGACTTGTGCTACTCATTGTTGTGTGGTTTAGAAACTCATTCCATGCTCTGTTCTAAGTCTTGATATTCTACAGCGATGTATCATTAGTGCTGTGACATTTTCCTTCCTATGAATTGAATATTTGTCTTATAAATAAGGCATCCATTGAGGTATATTCTGGGTATCTTTTTCTTGTAATAATATCGGATAGTCTTACAGCCGGGTAAATAGATCAATACACTTACACATCTTGCAAAACACCATAGCTAGCAATTTTTATGCATTATTAGAAAAGGAATTTCTTCAAACCACACAGTACTGAGTGACATGCATTCACAACTCTCTTATACGTTGCATCATCATATCAGTCGTGTGCCTGGCAACCTCAGAAGCATAGAGGGTAATGAGGTTATGGTGAGAGTGTAGTGAGGTTGTTGCTGTGCTGACTCCATGCTGAACACACTGAAGGGAGACTAAGGTTAGGTGAAAGAGTTTGGATTCCAGTGTGATAAAAGTTTAACGGACAGGAACCTTGATCTGCACTGAAGCAAGGAAATGGGTTTAGTGTTGCGTCCTGAAGGTTAGTGTAAAAATGAGAAAAAAAGCCTTCAGTTTTTGTATTGAAGGAACTACTTAGAAGGAAATACTCAAATTCTATATCTGTGCAAAAGAATGTTTGAAGTTTAGTTCAGTATAGCGTAGATTATAAGCTATTAACTTGAAGTAGTACAAAGATATTAACATGTAGAGCTTCACATACAGCAGACATTGAAGCCTATTAGGTGAGAAATGTCCTGCAGAAGGTACTGATTCCTTCTGTAAGGGCAGCCAGACCTCCAGGTATTATGAGAAGTGAGAATTAGTTAAGATTGAAAATGAATGTACTACCTCACTATAACTGTTGGATTTTGTGTGTGTTAATCTTGTGTTTGTTGATAGGTTTGGTTGAAGTAAGTCTCCGTAGATTGGTTGTTGTTGTTGCACAGTATAACGGAATGAGAGCAGTAGATAGACGGATATTGTTTGATGGTTTTTGGTAGAGTTGATGCATTAGGCTGCCTCTTTGTACATATCCAAGGGTTTGTGATGTTATATTTACATCACCTCAAGGAATTTTTAGACTAAGTATGGCTCAGGATTTACCAGGGAAGATATTTGTCACTTGTTGGAGGTACAAGCTGATGTTGTAAGTTTATGAGTATCTTGCAGATAAATTTTCTTGTAATTATCTGTCAACTTGAAAGACCAGATGGACCACCTGCTCTCTGATGCAAGGTTGTACTGTGTTGGGTTATATTGAAGTTTATAATGAACCAATTTTTCAGCACACCTCACCACAGGAACAGTGCTTTCAGATGTCTACTCTATCCTCTCAGTAATCACCTTTCACATGTTAAACATGCATAACTGTCCCCTGTATTGTTCTATCTGAATCTGAAAAGTGCCTGGTGCCAAGGTTTTTGGGGAAACAAACAATTGCTGCCGGAGAGATCGTAAGAATTTATTGAATGAAATGATTGAGACTGAAGGATACTCTTGCTAAGTTTCTCGGCTAAAAACAATCATGGAACAGGTGCTATTATCAAAGGTTAAAAAAATCCCCATTCATGCTAAGAATTTTGTTGAGTCTTGTCCCTGTGGTGTGGCGACTGTAAATGAAAATGTTGAATAAGTAAGTCAAGACAATCTGTTGTTATAATTGTTACGGCATGGAGTGTTAAGACGAATTAGCAGCAACAATCCGGCCTCAAGTGTTCACAATACTTATAGGTGATAGCAAATACTAGGTGTGACACTACAGACAATATATATTTTTGGGTCTACATACTAATGGCAAAACAGTTTTTAAAAGACTGGTGTGGTGATGAGAGGATATTCTTTGTATCTCTCTCTCTCTTTATCTTTCTCTATGTCCTCTTTGCCTTCCTAGCTTCTTCCTCTTATAGTTTGTTTGTGTATGTATGTTTATATGTTTGTGTTTGTTTGTTTGTTAGAGGGGATTGTATAAATGTAGTTGTAGTGCAGAAGTCTTGGGTGTTTAGGTAAGGTAAGCAAGCAAACACTACGTATCTTTCTCTTTAGGTCTTTATGTACACTGATAAACGAATATTTTTTCTATATCTTCCTCGAGCAAAAATCTGTCCATAAAAGATCATGTATTTATTTTTGTGGCATTCCACTTGTACATAACCTGGACTCATTTTGCTTCTTTGTTCAGAACTTGTATATATATGATATAGGGAGGCAATTAAACTACAGTATGGGACGGTTTTATCAATTTCCATATATACAGGAACTGAACAGAAATTACGATCCTCATTATTAAAGAATCACCAAGCAGGCTCGGTAAGACCATAAATAGACCCACTAAGGTTAACAAGAATGTTACTCCTCTTAACATTAAGTTGCTGTGAGCCAGGATCAAACTTGCAGCCTTTTAGCTACAAACTGACTAATACCAGACACACACTCGTCCCCCAAAAAGAATAAATATAAATAGCCAGTGGAATCCGCTGGCCCGAGTTTGATCCCGGATGAAGGCAAGCGGTGCACAGTTCACCCAGCTGTTCATCCTCCCAAATGGGTTGGTTGATAAATGGGTACCAAGGGAAACCAGGGGAAGGTAAACTGGAAAGTCGGATGTCACAGTGATCCTGTGTCCCGGGGTAATGGATTAATTTCCACCACAGACTCAAAGGCTGCAGCTACAGCATGTGCTTCCACTTTACCTTACATATGTGTTAGAAGATGAATAAATTAATAGAAGTGTGGAGGGAGAGACACAAGACTGTTTTGAAAGGGAAGAAAGTAGTATAATCTATGTGATTATGACGAAACAAGAGAGAGTAAGTATGGCCAGAAAAAATGGACAAAACTGACGGAATTCCAAAGAAGAGGCATTAGAATAATCACCTAGATAGATAAACTGATAGACAGATAGATATAAGGTAAAAAAAAACCTTTCATTAAGAGATATTCAAATCTATTTAATGGCATAGTACATTAGAATCCACTTCTGTAGTTATCACTCAATGGCTGAACCCTTAACAGGAGCCACGAGCATTAGAAAAATACTTGTGAAAATGAGAAACAAGATTCAAACTGATCTGTGTAACTTCAACTGTACCATCCTCCCTAGAGACAAACTACAAAAAACAGACTCGTGAGAAAGTATACACAAAGCACAAGTCACAACAATCCATTGCCTTTGTTCCTCGCCAAGGACCAAGCTGAAAATACTGCATCAGACTAGAGTATGTAGGAGTGGAAGCCCTCACAGTCACCCTTCATTCCCTTACCCAAAGTTAAAGCCAAATAAATTAACTTTAGGTAATGCTCATTAAAGCCTCAATTAGTATGTTTTGAATCATGAATTTTTAAGATTATTAAGTGTAATAATATACCATGAAACCCTCGGGAATGAAGGATGTCACGAGGACTTGCCGTAATATCACAATGTTAGGTTTTTACGTACTGTGCTGAAGGTGTGACCAGCAGTATGACCTTGAGTTACTTGACAGTTAAGGAAAACTTACACCAAACCTTAGAAAATGTGTAACACCTTAAAGCCAACTAGATATGTGCATTTTGCATGATGCAGATAAATTAAAATTGGCCGAGATTTAGATTGATTGCTTATTCATCGTATGAGTAAGGTTTTGTACATATTGTGCTGGTTTGTATGCAGCAGCCGTAATTATTGAATGCAAAAATGTAACTTGAAAAACGAGAGAAAAAAGTAAGGAGCATTTCAAGGAATGACTTAGCCATTCATTCTCTAATACTATATAATACTATATATCATAATAATGACTTTTCAGTAGCAAAAATAAGGTTGAACTTCACTACAATAGAAAATGTTTCAATCTTCGCTGCAGTGCATAAAGAGTTAACCTTTTAAAGCACATTATTGCACCGAGACATGAATCCTTACACCATACAAAGGGGAACAGGAGAACAGTGTCTCACAGAACCCTACATGCCGTGTCTGTCCAGTCTTGGCATCACACTGTATCAGCATTAAGTCACAAAATGAGGATGGATTTATAAGGTGATGAGATATCGACACTCATTTTCACACCCACAGCCTAAACCTCATTTCATTAAGGCCAAAATAAACAGAAAATGAGCACAAAGATGGATGTAGTACGAAAAAATGAAACATCCAAAAATCAATAAATACATAGAACCGAACAAACAACAATGACGTTAAAGTCAATAAATTATACAAAACTGAAAGTATACATAAACAAGAGGTGAGTCAATCCTACCTCCTCCAAGACCGACTGGAGGCTGAGTCCCCCTGCGGCCCCGTCCAGGCAGGGACCCGACCCTCCCCACCTTCACCAAAGTCCTGCATGTTGGACTTCTCCTCTTCTTTATCGTAATCCTTTTTCTTGTCCTCCTTTTCCTTCTTCAAACCATACAGAGGCATCCCCATGAACATTGGTAAATTGTCTCGGTGATCCTGGAAGAGTTGGTGTAAGAATATTATATCAAACCTTTTATTAACTTTCCTACTCAATTTGTCTGTTCCTTATTTCATTACATCCTTACTTTTACTTTTTGTTATTTTCATTCCGTGTTTAAACTCATTCCTAATTCCAATACTACAGTTTCTTTCATTAAGAATCAATTTTTATTTAAATGTGCTTTATTGAATTGATAATTGACACATTTTAGTTTGGTTGCTTAATGCGTTATCTTTACAAGTGACCGACCACTCACCTTGCATATTGAGGATCGTCTTCTAAGGGGAACCTCTTTGATTCTCTCCTTGGTGTTCTGGTATTGGAAAAGGCCACAGCCAGGCAGACCAGGGGAGGCATCCCTCTTGAACCACACCCTGGAACACATTATATTATGAACTCCTTTGTAGTTGTTGTTGTGGTTCTTAAGGCAATTATACCAATGACACAAGTGGGATGCATTTTTTCTACGTAGATGAGGGGCCGGGTGACCTAAAGGTTGTGAGTTCAATCCTGGCTCACGGCAGCTTCTTGGTGAGGGGCAACGCTCTCTCGTTAACCCTAGCAGGACTACATGGTCTATGGTTACTTAGTTCAGGGGATTATTTAATCAATCTACATACCCTATTTTTTTTTATATGGGAATCTCAAAAGTTCCATGACAAAACACCACAACCCACTACTAAGCCATTTCTCTAACCCTCTTTCTCTCTCTTTCACACCAAAATCTTCTTCAGCTCACCTGTATGTAAAGAACCAGACGGCTATGCCTATCGCCCCCCCAGCCACCTTCTGCGGCATTGTGTGGAAGAAGATGATGGTGCAGGCGAGCATCACATCACTCAACACACTCATCACAGTCATCAGGCAGAAGATGCACCGGATGTAAGGAGTGAACTGTTCATAGTTCATCTGCAGAGACAAAATTTTAAGTATTAATACTATCTTCATAACAGTAACCAAAGGCAAACCAAATATATTTTATAGTTCCTAATCAAGAAAAAAGAATTGCAAGAAAGTGAAGCAACAAGTAATGCAAAATACAAGCAGCATGGAAGGTTGTATTCCTGTCTATGTGTGTGTCTACCTTCAATATGGACATGTCGTAGGGGGTGAGGCCTTCCAAGGGAGTCTTGGTCTCCCCGGGGTCAGTCTGAGCCTCTCCTCGATGGTGGTCTTCCATGCGGATCTGGTCTCGGATACCTTCCCACCCATCGATGGTCTTGGCCTCCTCCAGGATGAACAGGTTGATGTACACCAGCAAGAAGGCATGACCTGAGGAGCAGTGGTGGTGGTGGTGGTGGTGGTGGTGGTGGTATAAAGGATATATGATGATATGATGATGGAAGAATACTTATCAGTACTCTGGGATATGAAAGAAGCCCAGTTACTTTTGGCATCATAGGAATCTGTCTTTTCCCACAAATGAAAGAAACCTTCCACATGCCTGATATCAGCTAAACGTGAGTACCTGATAGATTACCTGAAAAAGAGAAAATAATGGAAGCCATACCTTTCCTGTGATAGGGAAGAAAGGTATGAAAGAAACCTAACAGTCCCCTGATATAGCTAATAAAAATGTGGACCTCGACTGAAATATAAAAAGAACCAGCTATTCCCTCCCTCACACTTACCTGAGATATCGAAGGAGTGCCAATGGTGACCTCCAGTATTACACTCGTACTTGTTCCTGATGAAGGCTTTGCCCAGACAGGATCCAGTCTTGTTCTCAACATACGCAAAGAACCACTGACTCCAGAAGTACCACATGATCGTTCCCACCATGAGACGTGACATGTTCCTCTTGATCACCTCCCGATGGCCACAGCCGATGGTGGCGCTGGTCAGGAGGATGAATGAACCCACCACCAGCAGCAGCCATGCCCACGCCACCTTCACCACGGCAAGGAGAGGAACAAGGGTGAGTGGTGGTGGTATGGTGGTGATAATGATGCTACAGTGATGATTAACAACGTCAACACTGATGCTAGTGATGTATATCTGGATAAGATGTAATATCAACTTTTTGAAACAAGGAAATTAATCTGGAATCAGCTGAGGTAAAAAAGTATAAATGTACAGAGATGCTGGGTTTTACTTTTATGACGGAACATGATTGTGTAACATTAGAGCCAAGTGGAAAGTGGATGACAATCATTATTCAATCACTTCTAGGAAAGAAAATAAGTTCAGATACACAACAAAGCTAATACTTAGCTTGACACAACAAAGGTTAAGATTGGCTTTGATAACCCATAAGTGTTGGTCAGGTGATAAGTGGCGTTAGGTTAATAACTTTGATTTACCCCAAACTTTCATCATTTGATACATGGCAGTAAGATATGATATGGTAGTTATGAGACTGCATGTTATTAGGGGAGTGTATGTGGCAGGAAATTTTGTTGCCATACAGTCACCATTCACTCCTATAGACGTGTCATTACAAACACATCATCACACACAGGAACAAAGGATCAGGACTAGATAGTAACTCACCTTGACATAGTAAACGTTGAACACATTGTCCCGTTGTCCCATGTAGACATTGGGTAAGGGCAGGAAGTCACAGATGAGGGAGCCCACGAATAGCCCCAAGCCATACAGCATCAGCTTCACCTCGGTCGGGATAAACAGCACTTTGCGGCACACATGAACCACGATAAGCATTAACACATACTTCACAGACGCTTGTTCAGGCAGAGGCTTGTTCCCCTTCGCAGCCCATCGTCCTTTTTCTATAGGCTGTTTCCCGCTCCTTACACTCTGATGAGGGGCAAGGCGTGACCTCTTAGGCCCTGAGGTCACCGCTGGCATCCTGGTAGGTCAGTTAATCCCACGATCGTTTATCCCTTGCCGGGGTCGTGGTCGGAGCTGAGAGCCATTGACACGCAGGGGACGCAGCCAAGTCTATTTCTGTCAGCCTGGCTTTACCCTTCCTCCCCTATTATTATTTATTGTTATATGTACACGTAATGGTGGTAGGGTAGAGGTACGTGTATAGTATGCCCTTGGTGGCGCGTGTTATATCGTGTTATTCGTGGTATCTGTATTGTAAATGAGTGAGGTTCTTGCATCAGCTGACTTTGATGTTTGTGAATGTGTGTGTCGTCTGCTAGCTCGGGTACTGCTTCCTGCTTCCTGCTTGTTGCTATCCTCTGCTAGTCTGCTTTCATTGGATGACGTTTAAAAACAACCAAGTCATGGGTAGAAATAGATGATTATTGTTGTTATATTTATTTATGTTATGTCATCTCCTGCGGGAAAGTAAAGTATGTTGCAGCGTCTGAAAACTTGACCGATGTTACGCTATCAAAACTTTCAGCAAAGATGTATCGAACTTGTGTTGTTATATTACGTCTGCGCAGAAACTTTCCATAAAAGCTGATTCACAGAAAAGCGATTTCGCACTGCACTGGGAGGGGATTATACCAAGGCCACTTACGTGGCCTTGATTATACCTAAATTACCGCCATATGACCTCTCTCTCTCTCTCTCTCTCTCTCTCTCTCTCTCTCTCTCTCTCTCTCTCTCTCTCTCTCTCTCTCTCTCTCTCTCTCTCTCTCTCTCTCTCTCTCTCTCTCTCTCTCTCTCTCTCTCTCTCTCTCTCTCTCTCTCTCTCTCTCTCTCTCTCTCTCTCTCTCTCTCTCTCTCTCTCTCTCTCTCTCTCTCTCTCTCTCTCTCTCTCTCTTTTCACAAATTCTTTTTAATCAACTTTACACAATGGGTATCATATGTTCTGCCTTAATAAATCCTGATGCACGTTCCATGTAGTGACTTGTAAATCAACTTTTGTGCTCTGTGCGAAAAAATAGAATAGTAAAAAAAACAATTCCTAATAGTTGAATATCAGAGAGAGAGAGGAAATTAATCATTAACGTGTGCATTTTTACCTAATTGTATTTCCACAAGAGTAAGTTAATCAAGCTCGTTATGTCCTGTCTTTTGATACTATTCGTAATAAACTATTGTTATTGATAGTTAGGTTGTCTAGAATTAGGCTCCTTTGTTTATATAATGCATCATGGCAGCGTCGTTCACTTTACCAGACGAGATAAGGTTACGACGAACACAGGTTGGTGTGAGGCTGTTTTGTACTGTGTTAGGCCAGGTTCACACTGGTTCACACTTTCTAATGGTCAGTGGCCGCTATTAAAAACTAGTCAAAATAGAACATACACATCTTTATGGCTGCATGCACACGGGGAACTTGTTAGTGGTGGCCGCAAAATAATGGTGAGTAGTGCGAGATTTTGTAAAGAAAACTATTAGATGTTCTTGCGTTTCATAGCCTATTCAATGCTCACACCATTAGGTAAATGCGACTCTTTTCTTAATAAAACCACGCAGGCGTTGTTATTTATTATCAAACTGGTAGACATCTATATTTTGTTGCGGTACCATTTTATTATAGCGGCCATTTGTAATGCCTCATGTGAACCCAGCCTTAATGTTATTCTATACAAGGTTATGTGTTATTAATTACGTCAGATGTGATTTGTAGCTTTACTTAATGTTATCGGAATATATAACTTCTAAACTGTTTTATTTCTATTAGCTATGTTAGTTTCTGGAGTGTAAAGCTAAGGATTGTTCCTGGATATGACGTGACTAAGAATAATACCACACTACTGATAAAGCTGATTCCACTTCAATGTTTAATCATATTTTCTTTAAAACTGTGAACGAAATTGGCGCACATGTCCACTTCTGGTGATGTATTCCACAGGTTTACCATCTTGAGAGAGAGAGAGAGAGAGAGAGAGAGAGAGAGAGAGAGAGAGAGAGAGAGTATTAATATTTCATCAATATTTCCACCTTGTCAACGTGAGAAAACATAGATTGTGTGCGCACATTAATGTATTGAATGAATAACTTGTACGTAACCCCCCCCCCTCCCCCTCTCTCTCTCTCTCTCTTCTCTCTCTCTCTCTCTCTCTCTCTCTCTCTCTCTCTCTCTCCTCTCTCTCTCTCTCTCT
>JAXIVD010004613.1:20000-27500 GCA_036785275.1 Cancer borealis | reverse complement strand
ATTCAGCCAAGTGGCCAATTACCAACCACATTGACTTCAAAAGAAATATTTTGCAAAATTGCAGATAACGTTTTTAAGGCGTGAAATTTCAATGAAGATTTTTATCAAGCATTCGTATCAAGCATTATCGTTTGAATATTTTCAGTAATGATAACGTCATTCACACAAAAAAAATAAATACATGATAATGATAATGATAATAATAATCAAAATAATAATAACAATAATAATATTAATAATGATAATAATAAAAATAATAACAATAATTATATTAATAAAAATAATAATAATTATTATAATAATAATAATAATAATATCAATAATTATATAAATAATGATAATAATAATAATAACAATAATAATAATAACAATAATAATAATAATAATAATAATAATAATAATAATAATAATAACAATAATAATAATAATAATAATAATAATAATAATAATAATAATAATAATAATAATAATTACAAAGATAATAATGATACTACTACTACTACTACTAGTAATAATAATAATAATAATAATAATAATAATAATAATAATAATAATAATAATAATAAACAAATGATAATTATTGTAATAATGAGAATGATGATTATAATAATGATAATAATAATAATAATAATAATAATAATAATAATAATAATAATAATAATAATAATAATAAAAATAATAATATGCAGGATTCATTAATTAATCTATAAATGCGTGCCCCATCCTCATCAATTCAAAACTCGTACAGTACATATTAGAGGAAACATCTGATATAGAATGTGTAAACAAGCTGAACGTGTGACGTGACCCTCGACAGGCCAAGGCCTTACATACTTGTCTCTCATCGTCACTCAGTGTTTTGCCATTTTCAGCTTAGCCTAGGTCAACCCGGCACGAACGCGACGACACGGTTGCTGAGGCGGACGGTTGTTTGGTCAAGGATTCGGTCTGACGCAAGAAAGAAAGAAAGTGCAAGAAAGTGGACGAGGCAAGTGTGAAGTTTGCCAGATGTCTAAGATCCACATGCACACAGTCACTCCTCATGGCACCTAACCTCTACCTAGTGGATGATTCCAAGATGTTTACTTCGATCGTGTGGGGCCTTTGCCCCCGTCCCGTGGGTACTCCTACCTCTTCATGTGTGCAATGGTACACCTTCGTATCTATCGGCTTTTCACGCCCATGTGGACGCGTGGGCGGCCAGGCGTTGCTATGCGGCCCGTGTAGCCACACTGAGCAATGGAATATTCCACGAGCCAACCAACCCTGCCTATTACGTAAAGACCGATGCTACGTGCCCACCCAATCATCGCTTCAACTAGTGCCCAGCTGCGCTATCCAGCCAACCAGAAGATGGGCGGAGCCTACAAGATCGCCTCCTCGCCGCTTCTGTTGAGACACAGGTCGACCTCTCTCATCTATCGGCAGTTATCCAGTGCGGACGTGCTTAGGACAGGCTCTGTGGAGCGAGACAAGACCTCCATGTGGCGACGAAGGCATCCTGACGAAGGGCGATAAATTACGGCAGCCCCAAAGGGGTGAAAAGACCCTCATACCAGGCTCATAAAGACGAAGGTGACTACACAATAAAACGGATCAGTATTAATTGGTTTCCCTTTCTATTGCTGTTAGTGAATCACAACTAATTAAAGTATTTTTTACACTCCTACATCTATACCTATTCCATTTCAATTCCATTTCACTATATTTGAAAAGGACATAAATCTCCTGCTCTTTTGTTCATATTCAATGTCTATATTTTGTACATCCCATACTTTTCGACTTCTATTAGAAAAACAATATTTCTGACAAAGCCGAAGGCTGCATCCATAGAAACATGAAAATTACTTTACCTCCGAACTTCCGAATCTCATGAAAATTGGTACATTGAGAATAAATCATTAGAAACAAAGCTATGGATTTCGATAACATCTATCAATTGCTGTCGTCAACTTTCCAAAAACTAATACCTTTGAAGATATGAATGTGCACTTTTTTCCATTGTTAGATCTATAATTACTTTATAATCTTTTTTTCACTATAGTTCAAAAGAGCAAGCATCTCCTATTCTTTCTTAGGTTTTCTATACTCATTTTCCGTACACCACATATGTCTTGAGTTATTTATAAAAATATTTTTTCTGACTAAGTCTGAGGACATTTCATGAAACTTTTTACACCTGCATATTGATGTACTTTATCATGCTGTACTTTTGTTCCAATCTTACATTTAAAATAATACTATTTTTCCATTTTACTATAATTAAAAAGAACGAGTGTCTCCTGCTCTTTCATTTATATTTTATACTCATTATACGTACACCTGATACGACCTCATATTTCGACTTTCCAAAAAACATTTTATGTGACAAAAAGTCTTAGGTGATTTTATGAACATTTCGTCACCGAATCTCGTGAAAATTTTTACATTCCAGTTCTTGGTCATGGTGATCACGAATCTCAATTCAGTTTTCTGATTACTGTAAAATCAAACCCTATTTCACCCTTGCTTGCCCAATAAGAATAATGGAAATATCAATCATTTAACTTTACTGGGTGATGCTGGTTTCCAACGATAAAAATACATAGAGATGACCCACCCTAAATCTACACATTGTAACAGAATAGTATTATTTGATATCTCTTTCTATAACTGTTACCAACAACTTTTCCACTATCTTTTATATCTTCTGAGAAAATTCAAGTTTAGTGAAAAAATAAATGTGTACTTTTTTCATTGTTTCATCTATAATTACATTCCAATTCCATGCCACTATAACTCAAAAGAATGATCGTATTCTCCTTCTCTAATGTATATGCTAATTTTACATACCGGTCATACTTTTCGGGTTATTTATAAAGCTATTTCTGACAAAATTCATGAAAATTTTGACACCTCTGAATCTCAAGAAAATATATACAATGGGGTTCAAGGTCATGCTAAACACGAATCTGGCCTCAGCCTTTTTTTTAATAGATTTTTTACGTAAGCCTCATACTTTCCGAGTTACTGAAAAAGCATGATTTCGGCTAAGATATCTAAGGGCTGGATAAAGCTAGTTCAGGTTAGGTTAGGTTAGGTTTAGCTTTCGTTGATATTTCGAAACAACTCCTGAAAATTGGTACAAGGGGTTCTCAGGAATGCTGATCACTAATATGGACTTCGATTTTGTGGCCCAAAAATTCCATCCTAATTGAGGTAGAACATTTAGCTTGTTCATTTTACCCAAAAAAATATTACTTAAAAAAAAAAAAAAAAAAAAAAAAAAAAAAAAAAAAAAAAAAAAATATATATATATATATATATATATATATATATATATATATATATATATATATATATATATATATATATACAAAGTTGTGGATCACGTTAATATTTATAAATTTATGTCACTTTTTTCAATAACTCTTATATCTTTGGAGAAATTTTTTATTATGTGAAAAAATAGATGTGTACTGTTTCTTATTCTTACATCTATACATGCATTCTGATTCCATTTCACTATTGCTCAAAAGAACGGGCGTCCTTATCATTATTTGTGAAATGCATATATGTGTTTTACAGTGCTATAATTTTTTTGATTTACAGTATATCCAATACCAAGGAAGAGGTGTGTGTTCGCATGTGTGTGGTGGATAGGGGTGGGGATGAGAGCGCTAGGAATGTGGCCTGGGAGCCAATGGAGTAGCAGCCTGAAAAAGTATGGAAACCATTGCTCTAAATACTTCCCACAACAAAACTGCTTCAAAACCTTCTTGTATACTCCACACATTCCCTTCTTGTCCAGTAAAATACACGAACCATAGCCTGTACGGCTAATGCATGCAATCCATCATTCAGTTGCATTACGTGACCACTACATATTGCACCTCCTCAGTGTCACGCGTCCATAAACACTTGTCTGCATACGAGAGGGTGCAGTGTAGAGCTGTAACTCTTTGCTGTGCATGTTGCTGTTAATGATGCCGTCCTGCTGCACCTCAAAGTCGTACTAACATTCTGCCTCGTTTGCGTGTACAGCAGGGACGGAGGGACGGCGAAGGAGAGGTTGAAAGGGAGGTGAAAAAGTTACGACGCGAGGAAAAGCATAACAGCCGACAAAGAGAATACGAGAAAGTAACAGCAAGAGGGAATAGAGGAGTTGGTTAGTCTGTGCAGAAAAGCAGAGGTAGTAAGTGCAACACATGGACGTTGGGTTGCTTGGAAAAGGACAGATACGAAGTAATGCATGGGTGTTGTTGTTCCATGGGTTTGATCCCACACTTAAGGAATCTCCGTCCGGTAAGTATATTATGTTGCCAACAAAAAACATTACAATTAAAAAAAAAAATCGATTGACGAGACATCGGAAAAACAAAAGAGAATAGAAAACAGACGTACATGAAATTAAATACATGCCTCTCCATCTAACACCACCGCTTGTAAATACATCATACATTAACAGAGATAATAACACAAAATACTAGTTCAATGAATAAATTTAAGATGAAGAGAAAAAAAAGTCAGACGTGAAACTTTAGAAACGGGATAAATTAAACTATGTAGAAGTAGTTTCAGGGCCACGAGAGGTTGTATTTGCAAACTAAGGCTTGTTGCCAAATCAAAACATAGCTCGGCGCTCTGTGATACAATCGTTTCCTTGTGGGCCTCGTGAACGAGGAGCGGTGGAGGCTTTGTTACTTCTGAAAACAAGCAGGCAAGGCAATACCGACTCTCAGTCAGTTGTCTCTCGTGTAAATGTTGTGTGTGTGTGTGTGTGTGTGTGTGTGTGTGTGTGTGTGTGTGTGTGTGTGTGTGTGTGTGTGTGTGTGTGTGTGTGTGTGTGTGTGTGTGTGTGTCTGTGTGTGTGCGTGTGTGCGTCTGTGTGTCTGTGTCTGTGTGTGTCTGTGTGTGTGTGTGTGTGTGTGTGTGTGTGTGTGTGTGTGTGTGTGTGTGTGTGTGTGTGTGTGTGTGTGTGTGTGTGTGTGTGTGTGTGTGTGTGTATGTGTGCATGTGTTTACGCAGGCCAAACCCCACGTGAAATTACATCAGGTGGAAACCAATATAAATAACATGCTAGGACTCTAAAACAGCGTCAGATATGAGTTTTACCTGCAATTAATGTTATTAATTTGCTGTAGATCACTGCTCACAGTCAAAGGAACAGTTCATATGCCTCACCCGCAATGAATGTAGTACTTAACAATAGTTTTGAAGAAAAAAAAACTGCCAAAGCAGACATTTTGTATATCATATTAAAATTTGATCCCACCCATACATAATTATCTTATTAAAAATTGATCCCACCCATACATAATTTATAGAGTACAATATCAACATTTTTCGGACTTGGTGTTTCAATGCATACTAATCTGAATGAGCCTCGAAAACTTGTTGCTGAACTTTGCTAGTTAACTGTTAAATCACCTGCCACCATCATCACTGTTCAATATTTATAATTCATTTTCTACTGCAGCAACACATAATGCTGGTGACTTAGCCCATTGCGATGCTGTCACGAAAAATGAATTATCTAGCGAATTGATACAAAAACGTATGGCAAAAGCATATCGATCAGTCAATTACATCTAAGTGTAAGTGTTATTACGAGTGTGTTTGATCATGAAGTGTCACACAACTGGCTGAGTCGTGCTTAACAATACTGAAGCTCTTCAGGATGGTGTCAAACGGATTGAGTTCCAGATTCGCTTCGTACGAGCAAATGACATTGTGAGTGTCTAGTCATAAAGGCAAAGATTGGAAGCCTTAGAAGTTCCTTGTCAAAATAGTGAATATTTTCCTATTCTAGTAACATAAATCTTTTCTTCTATGCTAACATTCAGCCTGACTCAACTATGGGTGCACTCTCAGCTTTGATTTCCTGTATATTCGAAGGGTTGAAATTATAATATTCCCTATGATGATTTATATGAATTTCATAAATGGTGCTTTATAGGTGATCTAACTTTCTTAACTTTGATTATCACTCCTTGGATATCATCCTCTGACAAATGCAAGCGCGCCCGCACACGAACACGTACACGCACATGCACACACACATTCACGACAAAGATATTTAATGCAATAACTAGTTCAGAGGGATTTAAGTTTCCCGTACGATCTATCAACGAAATTTCACCAGAGGAAAAATGTCATTAATACAAAAAATAATAAAAGAAGAGGGAAGTTAAAAGTCTATACGTGGCGAAAAGCTTTGACGGTGGTGAGCAAAACGAAAACACGAAAAAGTGTTTAAGATCGGGTACGGAGGAGTAGCATTGCATGTTGCAGACTCTCACAACCTAAGTGCAAGAAGAAACTGTCATTTCTACAACAAAACCACAAAACTGTATAACAAAAATGTATTGAAAAAAAGTTGAAAATATAGTAATAAGATAATTTATAAATCGGTCGACTAAGACATTATAGGAACATCTTAAATTATATAAACAATTTACAGAGTAGAAATAAAATCTTAAAAATTAATGAAAATCACGTAAGCAAAACATGTAAGGCCTTTTGAAAATTCCATCCAAAAACTACAATATCTTTTTTAAGTTGTTTTTTTTTCCTTTTACTTTATTAATTATTTCTTCTAACTAAGGTGAGATTCAAGGCTATTAATTTAATCTTTAACTGTTTTCCTTTTCTCTATCTTTCACATTCCACCGTAGTGTTGCATCCTCGTGCTATCGTTTCTTACTATTTTCATGGTTACTGCTCTTCTGAACCTATTAATTGTATACTCTCTCTCCCTCTCCAACGATCTAGACAACTTTCTACTTATAATTTGATTTTGTCCACATTACGAGTATTATAATGCAACACTTACCAGCATCTTCTCTCCTTCTTTACCTTCACACGTAAACTCTGAATTAGTCCTTGCTCTGTTACTCCCTTATTACTTAACATGGCTTAAGAGAAGAGAATCAAAACGCATTGGAATTAAGTTAACCTTAATTACTTTCTAAACTTCAGCTGCCTAGTTTCTAGGAAGTGGCGATTAGCAAGCTTTTCTTTTCTCTCGCTACGTTTGTTTTCTTAGTCTTTAGTCAGTTTTCTCTTGATGCAAAAAGAAAAGTGTTGAAATTACTGGAACATCATGTCAGGAACTGACGTAGATTAGTATCTTTTGTAGTAATGACAATACATAGAATGTGAGTGATTATCAGACGAAAAAAGAACCAAAGCAGAGAGGAAACAGAACGGAGAAACTAAATACACAGATTCGCTGGAGTGAAGTAAAAGTAACGTACAGCAGTGTGTGTTGGAGAGGAACGTGGAATTTTATTTTCTGCAGATGGATAGCTGTCGCCACGAATAGTGGTGATGATTATTATGATGATGACGTCCGGAAGGAAGATGGGACATCACTTCCCTGTCTTCATGAGGGCCGAATGAGTTCAGGTAAGATGAGGGGATGAGATTCGGAGGTTATGAGATAGGCAGGTAGGTAGGCAGATAGGCAAGCAGGTAGCAGGTAGATAGGCAGGCAGGCAGGCAGGCAGGCAGGCAGGC
>JAXIVD010004613.1:0-7500 GCA_036785275.1 Cancer borealis | reverse complement strand
ACTGTTTTATCCACAATACCCCAGAATGTGATGAATGCAATGAATGTAATACGAGTAGGCGGATACTGAGATCAGAGTGAGAAGCCTTAATATGGTACGTGATTACAAAAATTATAAACTATGTAACAGTGCATATCACGGTCAATGTAAATTGAATAATGTGGGGATAAAATAATGTGTAGGATGTTACTGGTGACTTGGCAAGGAAGACAAATCAACTTTAGGAGGAGCAGAAGGGACAGTGTTAGTACAGACAGAGTTGTAGGATGACACAAGGCAGGCACAGGAGTAACTCACCCATCCAGGTGCTGTTGGTGATGATCTGCATGATCTTGTCCATGGCGGTCCTCGGTGTAGGTCACTATCCTGAGGAGGGAGGGAGGGTTGAGGTGGCCTTAACACTTAGTTATCCAGCAAGTTTTCATTAGTTCATCAATTTATTTTCCTTAGCACACATCTAGCTTGCAGTTACCTTGGCCAACACTCGTTCCTGTCCGAATTAGGCTTTGACTTTTTGTTTTGTTTTACCTTTTCTTTGACAACACAACAAACACCTGAAATTATGAAGCTTGTTATCAGCTAACATCAATCTATTATTACCACCACCACCACCACCATCACCACCACTACCACCACCATCACCACCACCACCACCACCACCACCTCCACAATCTTCTTTGCAGTCTTCACACAACACCCACAAGTCCGCAGCGTAGTATGTAAATGGCGCCGTGACCTTAGACACTCGCACATAAGTGTCACCACCAGTCGTCATTGGAGTTACATCACTCTCAAATCATTCACTGCAATACCAATGAAAGCAAATAGCTGCCTATGCACACTTAGGCACACAGCTAACCTGGAGGACTATTACACTCCACACGCATACACACGCACACACACACACATATACACTCACTACTCTCGCACTTTTCCTCTGGTCAATTAATTTCAGCTTCATTTGAACATAAGTATATTTAAAAACAATTGACACCATTGAACTTCAGAGACAACACACAATATACCACAACAAACCACCAAGTGACACTATTTCATGTCAACACATACCATTACTCACAAACACCAACACCATTACCAACTCCAACTCAGACACCAAGACACCAGCCAGCACATCCCAAAACATCCCAAACAACAAAGTAACATATACATAATACTACAATATAACAGAAACATGTAACACTCCGAAATACAGTATATAACAAGCGAACCAACTACCCAAGTCATCCTAAACTACGCTTCATTCACTCTACAACAAACCTTAACCCAACACACAAGATACGAACCATCAATCAGGGGAAACAGTGGTAACATTAGTACATCCGCATTATCGGTGGGCATTTGTCTCGTATTGCCGAGTGACATGACTACTAACTTGTTACTATTAACTCTACTTTGGATTCAGTTTTCAGTCAAATGGATATCTAGTTAGCGGGTGATTCAAGTATTAAAAAAAGACACCGATGCACGCCTACCATCTGTCCAGGTCAGCACAGCATCTACCCTTCGGCCATCAATAGCGTAATGGAGCGCACAAGCCTTTAGGGAAAAGAAGTCACCAGGCTGACATGAGAGCTACCGTACACCATCATCACAACCACCACCATCGTGCCCTAAGCGTCCCAGTTATTTCATCAATCAAAATAGATTACTCTTTACACAGCGGATTGAATTCATTTTCTGATGTTTCACATCGTATATAAATGTTTTCTGCAGTTTCTGAATTCATTCATTGAATGCTGCAAGCGATATAGCCTATCAGAGAATTTTAGAAAAAAATATGTTCTCTGAATCTCATCCAGAAATTCAGCAATGAGTAGCTTGGAGGATGTAAATCCATCACACTAAACTAGCAGCGTCACTGTTTATATTAGAAAATGTGAAGAGTCGACATTCCAGAACAGCGGCAATACAGGCATCCGTCGATAAAGGAAAAATGCACATCAGTGAAATCAATGTGTTGCAATACAAGCCTCTGTTCTGACTGCATTCACCTGGCAGTGAGATAATTTTCCCTAACATTTATCTTGCATTGTTAGAAAATTTGATATAATTCTTATCTATTTTTAATGAAGTTTAAACCAAATACGAGAAATAGCAGTTAGGACCGTCTTTCTATGAAGTGTTACGCACACCTCACAGAAAGACTTGAGTTTACAGAGAGCAATGCTCCAATCTTGTCCACTGCCCCCGAAAAAAAGAACCACATCTTTTTCTCTCTCCCACTCGGATTGCTCGCAGTCTCTTCCCACAAAACCCTTCACATATCTTGTGTCCACGCTGCTCTCTTTCTGATCTCCCTTCAACTTTCCTCTTTAGCCAGCAACCTCCTTACTAATATACATATTCGCCGTATATTCAATCCCAGCTCTCCACTGCCCCTTTTCGTGCCTTTCTCTAAGCGTGTGTATTCCCAAGCATTTTTTTCCATCTTCCGTTTTCCACTGACCATCCATATTTCCTGGCTCGTTTTGTATCTGCCTGCTGAAGACTTGTTACAAATGTTACATCCCGGCGCAATGGTTCACTCAGCTCCCAACGGCAAAGAAGTGTGCGAAGATGGTGTAGCCAAGCGCGGGAAAGATGTTGAATAAAAACACACATTCTGCAGTGTTACATAAAAAGAAAACTACACGATCCCTATTTCTTTTTCTTTTTTCTAAGGCTGCGGCTAAACACTTGCTTGGGTTTACATTTTCATAATATACAAATAATTTCTACTCCGCAGATAAGCTCATCTTGACAAAACTAACATACACGTTCTCCTCCTGGATAAAACCTCTTATCGTTCGGATTTTTTCAAGTGAAGAAGATACTAAGAAGTAAAGATGATTTCCACCTTCAGGTCATGCCGCCCACACACGCCCCACGGAACATCAGGGATGGAGGAAGGAAGAAACGGTGCGGAGGATAATGGTGTGTGTTTATGGTAAGCGTGGTGAGGAGGTTAGGAGTAGCAAAGAGATAAAGGACGGAGTGGAGGAGGCAGGAAGAGTATGACGAGGCAAAGAATGACCAACAGAGACGGGAGCAAATATTGAGGAAGCAAAAGCGATGTGAAGAGCACAGAGAATATGAGAGGAAGGAATACCAGCATGCGGAAGTTGAAGGGAAGTGGGCTGAGGGGTTCATGGGACAACCAATTATAAAGCGTCTGACGTGCTTCCTCTAGCTGGCCGGCGGAGGGAGGCAAGCAAGGAGTGACGTCTTCCGCGATGGGCAAAAGTTTGCTGCTCGGTTCCTCGCAGCCGCCGCGACCCCAGGAGGCGGCAGACCAGAAGGGGCCCTTGCTCTCTCCCCAGCTTGCGTTTTTCTCCTTTATCCCTCCCTTACTGTCATGTTCCTACTACATTTTTTTCCCTGTCATCCTCCCTTCTTCTTTCACTGCGTCTCACACGTTTGCTCCTCTTTCTATTATCTCTTTTCTCCCCTCTCTTCCACCATTCGCACATCCTCTTCCTCCTCCGATACGCCCCCCAGCGGTGAGAAAGATCGCTGCATCCTCACGTCTCCCTGCCAGCTGAGGCCACGCTCACTCCAAGATCTATGTTTCACCCTGCGGACAAGGATATGTTTCCACAGCCAACGCGGGAGCACCACCAAGCAAGAGAACGCACACGCTATGAAAAAAAAAGAATGTCGATATTGCATCGGGTTAGGAGATACTAGAACGATAGCAATCAGCTGCCATTCAGACTACCAAAGGTTGTCGTAATCTGCTGCAGTGATGTGGTCAGTGGAGGAACACGAGAATAACCTTTGGCGAGCGAAACTGACAGTCGAAAAGTTACATTATTTGAAAAAAAGGAAATCATAAATTGCTACCCACACCAGTGACAGGAATACTAATGAAAGACACCACACGAGCACAGTTGTAGCCGCGTCCCACCACCAAACCGATGTGGGTCAAGGGCGGGAGACGGCAGATAACATGTCATCGCAGGCCGTGAACAAGAATACAGGAGGGAAAACCACAACGAAGGATGAGCAATTAGCAGAAGGTTTACCGTAAACAAATGGAAGAAAAAAAAAAAAAGTCACACAGAATAGATGTGCCCTTCTGACGGCAGCATCCAACACAATACGAACGAATGACTTGTACAACTAAGCCTACAGATGTTCAAAACTTTGGGATTATTATTAAGTTTTGTTTGGAGACGATCTATCACCTAATGTGTTATAGTTTCAGACTGCTTAGTAATCTGAACTGTGTGTGTGTGTGTGTGTGTGTGTGTGTGTGTGTGTGTGTGTGTGTGTGTGTGTGTGTGTGTGTGTGTGTGTGTGTGTGTGTGTGTATGCACAGTTATGCTTGCAATAGAGAAGCAGTTCCAGCTAAACCACAGTTCTCTAATACACATGGAACACTTGGATCTATAGGAAAAGCAATCCGAGGCAGCTGTCTTACCGGGTTAGCTGCAACAAATCTGACAAGTTTCAAGAACAAGCTGGTAAGAGTGGGGATCCAAACCCAACCTTCCTTCGACAGCCAAACGTCAACAAAACTGGGATGAAAAAGGAAGTTCCCGTCAGCGGTCTTCCATGCGATTATCTATTCGGAGCCTGTCTGATGCTGGTTATCTGCGGAACCACATTTTATGAAGGCTACAAATAATAAATGATCTGCACCAATAACGCGTTCCTGCTCTTGGTTGATAGATGCAATGGAGCTACGTAAAATTTACTTAACACGATATGTTCTGCGTTGATTATAAAATCTAACGAATTGATCGTTCCCGCCTTTTCACTTTAGGCGAAAGTTTTATGTACAATTAAAGTATGTTTTTGTATAATCTTCTTGACCTATGCCGTCTATGTGTGTGTGTGTGTGTGTGTGTGTGTGTGTGTGTGTGTGTGTGTGTGTGTGTGTGTGTGTGTGTGTGTGTGTGTGTGTGTGTGTGTGTGTGTGTGAACGCTGCCAAGATACCTGGCATGAAACGATTCAATTGTTTCTGCACGCGTGAATTTGTTCGAGTTCATGCTAAAGTGGGAGAGAAAACATTCGCTAACTGCGTCTTGTAGCAATTAGAAACATGGAAGAGGACTTGGAACGTGCACAAACGAAACCTCAGACGTGTGCTGGACATGTAACTTCACTTTCAAGACGACGCTGGAGTAAGAAACAAACCGACATGAAGGACACTTGAACTGTCGGATTCAGCACCAAAAATAGAAACTGAAGGTTCAAAAGCAAGGAATGTCTCTTTGAAGATAGAAAAAATTACGACGATTTCTTTTACATTACTTTTAACACCGAAAAATTTGTCACTAAACGAAGCTGGGCAAGAAATGAAGAGTGTGTTGAGGGACAGAAGGAATTATTACCCCGAGACTATATACATGCATACATCAAAAGCTCTGATGACCAAACAAGCCATTTTTCATTGATGGTTATACTACTTGTTCATGAAAACAGCAAACACCATTACTAGGGACACTCGTCAACGGGAGAGGCTGTTATAAGTGTGTGTGTGTGTGTGTGTGTGTGTGTGTGTGTGTGTGTGTGTGTGTGTGTGTGTGTGTGTGTGTGTGTGTGTGTGTGTGTGTGTGGGTGTGGGTGTGTGGGTGTGGGTGTGCGTGTGTGTGTGTGTGTGTGTATGTGTGTGTGTGTGTGTGTGTGTGTGTATGTGTGTGGGTGTGTGTGTGTGTGGGTGTGTGTGTGTGTGTGTGTGTGTGTGTGTGTGTGTGTGTGTGTGTGTGTGTGTGTGTGTGTGTGTGTGTGTGTGTGTGTGTGTGTGTGTGTGTGAAAAACATAAATAGATAAAGAGAAAAAAAGAAAGACAATGAGAGAAAGAGAAAGTGATAAAGAAAGAGAAAGAAAGAAAAGGAAAAAAAGAAAGAAAGACTATTGCAACCACCACATACAGCGGAACAAAACAAGTCACGGATGATAAAAGAATAAATAAAAGTTTACCAGAAAACTATTCACGTATAAATTTTTGGTGGGAGGCCCCGATAGCGAGGCAGTGTAATGGGCTGCCCTAATTAACGAGGCTGTCCGGTGTTGGCGGCGCTGCGGCAGGTGAGCTACGTGTTTACCTGCCTCAGAGCCAAACACTCGCTGCCAATGATGCCCTGTCCACATATCTCTATTTGTATCTCGACATTCCCCTTATATATGTGCAGCATCAAATTTACCGTCTCTCTCTCTCTCTCTCTCTCTCTCTCTCTCTCTCTCTCTCTCTCTCTCTCTCTCTCTCTCTCTCTCTCTCTCTCTCTCTCTCTCTCTCTCGGTAAAGAAGCACCGAGCATCGAAGGACAGCGATTGTTAGCGTGAATAAAGATAAGTGTTCATGCTGAACAAAAGACCGAGGTTGCAATGATGCCAGATCGAGGAAGGACATAATCAATACTTTTCAAGCGACCAATATATCCTCCTTTCTCCACTCTGCCTGACTGAAACTATAAAAAAAAAAAAAAACCACATCCCATATAACCATATATAAAAATATATAACAAAATTATAAAACATATATGTAAAAAAATATATATACATTTAATATGTCTTATACATACAAATCTTCATACATAATATGCATTCCATATACTTTGAAATATAACATATTAAGTGAAAATTTTAAATATCATGTGGAGAAGCTCTTGTAAACAAGTGGAATCAAAACGCTATTTATATCATCAGTATTTAGAACTGCGTCACAGTTTTCCTCTTCTTGCTGTCTGCTGGTGTCTTTACTGCTTTATGAATATACTAACTCGGTGGTTGCAATAATTTTCTCTTTCATCTGGAGCCTCTTGACCTAGTATGGTAATTTCCGTGACCGGCAGCATATGCATGTCACTCTTTCATATTCAATTAATGGTAGTAATGATAAGTGTAATGATGCCAATAACCACAGACGGGGAGGAAAGGCTATGAGATCTATGGCATCTAGGTTGGGAATCCCTTTGTAATGCCTCATACTTTAAAACAGTGAGAATTTTATCTAAAGGTAACCATGGAAGGGTGTTGCAGGGAGTGAGCTCAAGATAGGACACTCAATTTTCTAAGTTATAATGATCATCCAAGTCCAAGTGGATGTTAGTCGGCCTTGACTGTCCTACCACAACACCTCCACTAAATACATGCTGGCTTGCTACACAAAATCTGCTACATGTTCTTAATGTTAATCAATCCATGCTACTAAAGCAAACATCAATCCATAGCTTCATTCTTTCATGACGTTTACTGATAAGCTCTGGAATGAGCCTCACACTGACTGCCATCTTCCTCTAAGCTGGTCTTTTCCAGTACGCCAGCAAAATGTTAGCTCAGGAAGTAAAATGGATTTTGTTATATATGGTGGATATAATTTCAATGGCACTGCTGGATTCTGCCTCATTTCGTTGCACAGCTATTGGCGGAACTCCAGCTTTATAAATAAAAACAAAAATAAATGAATGAAAAGTTTCATGCATGCGGTGCGTAATTTGCCTCGGCTAATGGGAGACTGTGGATTGTGTGGAGGCGTGCATACATAGCATAAG
>JAXIVD010004612.1:0-30000 GCA_036785275.1 Cancer borealis | reverse complement strand
GTGGTGATTCTGTAAAGATGGATGGGAGGATGTGTCAGGATAGATGAGTAAAATGAGGGAAAGCTACAGCTTGGGCAGAAGTGTAATAAGAGCAAAAAAGAAGAATAACAGAGCGGGATATTAAGTCATACAAAAGGTCAGTGGAGAATATGTTATAAGATATGAGTAAAGGAGGTTGGTGTGGCTTATACGTAATTGAGTAAGTGAAGTCTACCACCCTCTATTTTTGTGATATGGGTTTGACCAAGGAAAGCTGGATGGTTTAACTGCACAAGGTTTATTGTTTGAGAGGTCAAACCAAAAGGGATGCCAATGGCTAAATAGAAAGAAGCAAGAGAATGGAAATAATCAGAGGCTGGGACTTTCACGAAACAATGGCATCCTAATATAGTAGCAGAATGGGCTAGTGAGTTGACACATTCATTACTGGTAATACCAACATGGCTTGGAACAAAACAAAATCACAGATTTTTTTTACAGGCATAGAGGCAAAACAGCCACGCTTGGATTTCATGAACTAAACTATTAATAATATAGAGGAAGGAGATAAAATTTTGAGTAATGGTGAACGTTACAAAGGATGAAGATGGGTAAGAAAGAAGGTTTCTTAAAGTAAAGAGTATAGCACATAGGTAAGTCACAAGGGCACTAGACAAGCACGGTAATAGGAACTGGAAATGCCGGGAGGACAAAAGAATGGATTAAAGCATGAAAGAAGGAATACAGGGATAAGAATAAATGGAGACTCTTCTGGCATGGTCATAGACTGGATAGAATTCTTAGGAACAGAAATGAGATATATAGATTTTTTTATGCTATTGAAGAACTAGCCAAGGGCAATAAAAAATATTATACAAAAAGCTCACTTACAATTGCCAGTGTCTTGATACTCCTCTCTTGATTGAGTTCAAGTAACAGGAAGTGGAAATAGATTCAGGTAGAGAGTCCCAGTAGAAGGGAAGAAAGAGTAAAGATACTGGTTAACTCTTGCATTAGGTGGGTGGACAGAATAGGGATAAGAGTGAGTAGAAAATTGTGTGCGGCAAAGCCATGGAAGGATGGGAGGCATGTAGTTAGCAAGTTCAGAAGAGCAGTTAGCATGAAAATAACAGAAGATAGCAAGAGATGCACCATTGCGAGGGAGTGTAAGAGGTTGAAGACAGTCAATAAGAGGAGGGGAGTCAATAAGATGAAAAGCTTTTGACTCAACCTTATTTAGCAACTCTGTGTGCGTGGAGCCCCCCCATACTTGAGATGCGTACTCCATACAGGGTCGGATAAGGCCCCTGTACAAAGTCAGCAACTGGTGGGGGAGAAAAACTGATGGAGACAACACAGGACACCTAACTTCTTTGAAGCTGATTTAGCAAGAGAAGAGATATGAGACTTTCAGTTAAGAGTTTTAGTAAAGGATAGCCAAGGATGTTCAACGTAGAAGAGAGGGACAGGTGTGTGTCATCCAAGTAGAGGGGATAGAATATGTATTCTTTAAATAGTGTGAAAATCTTATTCATAGATAGATAGAACATGTATTGTCTTTTAAATACTGTAAAAACCATATTCATCATTTTAAGTCAGATAAAGTCACAATGTCAAACTACATCTGTGGCCAATGCAAAATTTAGTGGAATTATTAAAAGTAAGATGCAAGAAAAGCGCTACACTACTACTACTAGTTATAATTATAATAATAATAATAATAATAATAATAATAATAATAATAATAATAATAATAATAATAATAATATTAATAATAATAATAACAATAATAACAATGATAATATTACCATTACTACAAAAAAATAAATAAAAATAAGAGTTGTACACATGACAAGAAAGGAAGTATATGCATTGTGGGCAACATGAGTACTGTACAATTTGTCTGCTTAAGGAATGCTTACTTCATTTTACTTCATCCAAAAAAGAAGATATATGGAATGTTCAGGAGCAAATGAAGAGATGGATCTCAGTGAAGGAATTCACCATTTGAAAGCATTGATATGAATGAGTGATAAATTTTGTTTACCATAAATAAATAAAGTTGGGAATGCATACATTAGAGAAATGATTGATAAATTAGGATGGAAACAATCAATATGGGAATAATATTCACAAATGAAAATAATAACAATGATAATAATACCATTACTACAAAAAAATAAATAAAAATAAAGAGTTGTACACATGACAAGAAAGGAAGTATATGCATTGTGGGCAACATGAGTACTGTACAATTTGTCTGCTTAAGGAATGCTTACTTCATTTTACCTCATCCAAAAAAGAAGATATATGGAATGTTCAGGAGCAAATGAAGAGATGGATCTCAGTGAAGGAATTCACCATTTGAAAGCATTGATATGAATGAGTGATAAACTTTGTTTACCATAAATAAATAAAGTTGGGAATGCATACATTAGAGAAATGATTGATAAATTAGGATGGAAACAATCAATATGGGAATAATATTCACAAATGAAAATAATATATTCTTCATAAGGCTCCTTCTATAGATTATTAAAAATACTAGTATGGATAATGAAAATTAATATGAGCTGAGATGATTATCTAGAAAGGATACGAGAGCAAGAGAGAGATGATGAAAAGTACTGAGCATTTTGCAAAGAGTGTTTTAAATGTGGAGAATTAACAGTGTTGACAGTACTCATTAGCTTCCATAATGTAACATAATGTTGCTATTTCTTTAATACTATTATTTTTGAATTAGCAATCAATCTTGATCATCTGAACATCGGTTTCAAGTGATGATGGATTTCTTTTCTTTTACATTAGCATCAAATTCCACAGAAGTAAAACAATATAATTTTGCACATATTCAAAATATAGTATGTAATATCAAAATAATGCAATATTGTAATATCAACATAATATACTAATCACTGCTTAGTACAGGGAAACAGGGGCATGAAAAAAATGACTGGTCTGTTTCAAACTGCAAGCAAGCATCAATAATAATAATAATAATAATAATAATAATAATAATAATAATAATAATAATAATAATAATAATAATGATAGTAATAATAACAATAATAATGATTACAATAATAATAAGAACAAAAATACAAGTTGTAAATATTTGGGCAGAATAACCTATTCAGCCAAAAATATGGTCTCACTTTTATATACAATGAGCAATACTGTTGAAGAAATGTCCAATGTGAGTGTATCCTAAAAAGACATCTGACAAGCTGACCTGTGATTGTCAGTCTTGTGCTCCTTCTGACAGCACAGTCACCTGCCTTTCAGGTCAGCATAAAAGTTTTATATGACTGATGACAGTGATGCATGTAATTAGGGTTTGTTATTTTATGTACTATTATATTATTTCTAACTTCAAATATACTAAGGTGAAAAAATCATTTAACTCTGAAGTCATGACATGTCATTCTTATCACAGTTTTGTAGGATATGAAAGTACAGTGAAAATATAGGTCTTTTTACCATGCCACACAAAGCATTTTGTTGGGGTAAACAGTGCAAATTACCACGTACTTCACCTAGGTATCATGCTGAATGGTGTGTCCCATAGCTGTGTTGCGTTGGTGCTCCAGACTCAGCCACTCACACTGCTCTTCCTTCAGCTCCAGAACATTTAGTCGTAGATAGGAACTTCCAAGATACATATTTTCACTGAACTTGTCCTCACTCCAAACACTTATTTCAAGGACACGCTGCTTGATAATGTCTTGAGACATTCGGTAAGTAATCTGAAAAAACAATCTTAATTACTAAATTACCAATAAGTACTAACAAGGCAGCCAATGAGATATGAATAATTTGACAATGTGGTGAAATCTCCTGTTTATTTGAATATCATCATTGGTTGGATGAAGGAAAATTAATTCACGAGTCTACTAAGAATAGGCAATATTAATCTTACAATGTTGATATAAGAAAATAGACTGATTCATGATTAAATTGCATTAAAAATCCCAAAGACTTAGAGACAAATAGCATGATTGACACTGATCACCACACTGCTTCCCTTATTCACACACATTACACCACCAGGTTTTATACCATACCCACAAAGAAAAGTAATCATAAACAACATCCTCTTTGTCACTTCTATTAAATTTGCTGTAGTTTTTTTTTTAAATACTACATGGTATTTGCTTCTTTTTAGGCGAGCTGTAGCTGAAGGGATGGACGAATGGGGAGGAGCCTTCTACTGAACTATCATATCTTTTCAAGTTATATATAGTGTATAGTAGTTAGATGAAACAGCCTAGCAAGGCCCTATTGGTTTGTTGCAATTTGTTATCCTTTATAATCCTTTGCAGTCTTATGATAACTTACAAGTTCCATGAAAGTAGGATGGCAGGTTTTCTTGACAACTTTTGTCTTCCTTTTGGTTTTCTTGTGGGGATCTGGCAGGAGATACAGCTTGACATATGGTGAAGGTTCCTGTCCATTACTAATGAAAGACAAATTGCGGGCATGATGAACCATGATCTGTAGCTGCCCACGCAAGTACTGCACACTCACTTTCACTTGACCTTGCACTTGGCCTGGCAAACTAGGCATGCTTGGAGGAAGTGCATTACGGATATCTGGAGGCAAGAGAAAAAACTTTTAAAACACACAAACAAATTTAAGTTTTGTGAAAAAAAAAATTTTGTACTTTTTCCACTCTTATATCTATACTTAGATTCCAATTTCATTGCACTCAAAAGAAGGGGCGTCTCCTGCTGCTCTTTTATAATTCTAAATCTATTTCATGCACACCTTCTATTTTTAAAGTTATTTAAAAAAACATTATTTCAGACAAAAATTCTGGAAATTTAATGAAAATTTTAACTTTCGAATCTCAAATGTAGTAGAATTCTCACCTTTATTTTTTAATTTCTTAATATGGATATCAGTATCTTCTTGGTCTCTAAGTAGTGGGTGAAAGAATGTGTACACCAAGTCAGAGTGAGATATCTCAGCTGTTAGGTCAAAGAGAGTGGCTAGGAAAAGCTCAATTTCAAGTTTTCTCTTTTCAGCAACTCCCTTCACCTCTGAGCGGCCAATTTGCACACCTTTCGGAAGGCTGGAAAAATACATAGTGATTATGAAATAGTTTTAAACATCATTCTCATGCCTGAAATATTTTCAACCTCTGACTTCCACTTTACTGAAAAAAGAAATATGAACAAAAGATTTAAAAACAATATATTTACCTTTTGAAACAAAACACTTGAAAATATATACAATATATATATATATATATATATATATATATATATATATATATATATATATATATATATGTATGTATATATTGTAATCTAATTGGTGACATCAAAACCTATAATCAGTAGTAAAAACCTCCATTCACAAAAATAAATTAATTACAATCATGAGAGTCTGAAGCCTGAATTCTGAATGACTAAACAATGAAGTAATTAGAGAGCTTATGTATGGTATGAATGTCATGAAATAGAAGTTAATTGGCTTCAGTAGTTACCTGTGGATTCTGGCTAATGGAAAGATGAGGCACAGCTTCTGATGAAATTCTGAGAATTCCCGGTAGGATCGGAACAAGTAGGATGGCTCTCTTTGGCTTTCCCTCTCCACCTCAAGGATGTACACATAATACTTGTTGGGGTTGTAACGTTTCTGGTAGCTGTACAGGTTCACCTTGCTAATCTTACCATCTTGCTGTGATCTGTAAGAAACTCAGTACATGATAGAAGAAAAACAAAATCACACACGTTTACAGACATTCCGGTTAATTGGATAATTAAATCAATCTTTTTAAAAATCAAAACCAATTTATGATCAGTCATTAACCACTCAGTTATCACTTCCCAATAACCATGTATTTAATATATAGGACCTCTAGCCAAAGAAACTGTCACTGGTCTACTTTACATTTAACTCCTCCAGCTGGCATGAAAACTAATGTTTTACTTTTTTATCAAATACCATGAATTCATCAAAAAAACTTACGTATATGTCTTTGGAATGAAGGATAAAAGAAGGTCATCTGAGTGGTCTCCTGAAAACCTCAGTTGTGCCAAGTTATGGATGAAGAAATTAACCTGGAATGCAGATACAAAAAAATTACACTTCCAAGCATATATAATATTAACCTGGAGTTTTAAATCATAAAGAATAGTATTTCCATGTATAAAGAATGTGAAAAATAAATCCAAAGAAATCAGTACATGCTTGAGCCAGATTATTGTAAAGCTGAGCCTTCTGTTATTGCACAAGTTAAAAAAAAATTATGGAAATTCCAAGCCAATTTCCATTTCTGAGATGAATTGATCTGATAAATTCAAAGTGTTTATATGAATATGGTTACTTAAAACTTGTAAGGAATATCAAACTGTTCAATAACTAAAACTTGATTTAACAAACACCTTATTTTCTTTAACAAACAACTTATGTTTCTCCCCATATTCAGAGCCCAGTGTACCCACCTGAGTGAACCATGACTTGAGTGAGTCCTGGATCATGCGGGAAAACATGGCACCCGCCTCAGCGTTAGTGTTATCCTGTAATAATGCACGCTCCACATACGTCACTGCCTCCCATGTCACACCAGGAATGCCAGAAGATGCCATCTGCAGGTTACACATACAAACATTGCTCTCAGGATGTCATTTCATCTCTGAATATAAACAGCATAGGATATCATCAATGATGCAAACATTTCACAGTACTTTACATTATATGTAAAGCTTATAAGAAAGTCCAACCTATATTTTCTAATGTTAGATCCTTACTCTACAAAGTAGATGACCATGGCAAATTTTTTTTTCTATCTATACACCTCATTCCCTCCATCTCCCACCTTCCTTCTTTCTGAAATACTTACTTTAATAGTCTATCCCTCCATTCAAGATCTACCCTATGCTGGTAAAATCCTCCTAGTGATCTCATTCTCATAAATTCTTTCTTAACTAAACCATCTTGGGATGCTGTGTTTTATCATCTCCATCTCTCCATAATTCACTCCTGCGTCCTTACTCAACATGCAAAAACTTCTATAAGTACTCTTATAATCTTATAACTCTTATTTACTTTGAGGTGGGGACTACAAGATTACTACCACTGTAATTCCTACAGAAAAAAAGATGACAAAAAGGGATGAAGTCTAGAAATCCCCTCTACTGTAGTTTTCCTACAAAAAGACAAGGCTTAGAAGGGGAGGGGAGAGTAAAGTCACTCAGAACCCTAAATGTCTTGTCTTAGCTAACCCCTTTTAATGGCGATATAAGCCTGGTATGGATGGTACAAGCATCCCTCAGATAATAATTTTTTAGTGAGTGCTTGTATCTGTGTTTTTTTACTTTTATGCTATATTTAACAGTATTTAACAATCTTCATTAGTTGGTCCTTTCTTTCTTTATATTAACCAATAAATCTAAATGTTATAAAGGTCAATGAGTGGTATTCAGTAACACTTACCAGAGCAAACAAATACAATAGAAGTTGGCCATTTTTCCGGATAATGTTGAAAGCACGACAACAGAGATCCACAAATCCTTGGAATTTGTCTGAAGGTTTTTCGCCTCCATTTATAACATATGCCATGTCAGATGTCAGCACAAAGGCTGTGCGATCTCTCTTAAAACTACCAAACTTTTGTGCATCACCAAGGAATTTGCCAAAATCAATGTGGAATAGATGCCCAGAGGTCTTCAGCATGATGTTATCATTGTGACGATCACAGATTCCCAGTATGTAAGTAGCAACACAATATCCAGCACATGAAGCTGTAGAAGAAAGAATGCAGGTTTTCAGAACTTTTTTTGCTACTATGTGAGTTATAATATTAGAAATTATAAGTTCCATGGTTTAACATTTGAGTAACAAAGGTAATATTTTGGAAAATAGAGAAATACTATAAACAATATATAAATCAACTAGTTATATAGAGCTAGTACAACTAGTAAAGCATTTTGTATCTGCACATGATACAGTAGTTGGTTTTAGTTCATAAATTTACTGTTTTATTTGAAATGGTTGAAACCTAAAATTTATGTAGAATTTACTACTTCATCACACTAAATTGAGTTTCTTTTTTCTTTTCTAATGTAAGTGAATTATACATTCGAGAAATAGGGAATATTAAAAACAAAATAAATAAAAAGTATATAAAAATTTGTGTTAATTTCCCATTCAGATATCTTTGCATTACTTACCCGTAAAATTTTCCACAGCTCTTTGGTACTCCAGTTGAGAGGGATTTTGCTTTGCCAACCACTCTGCTATGGGACGGTCCTGGAAGGAGCCAGTGACCCCATATTCTGTCTGAATCTTGCATAATGTTTCTGCATCTTTGACTAGTTCAATAATTCCTGTTGAATTAAATGAATAATATATAAGTCTTCACATGATCATATAAACATGTTCCACACAATGGGTAGAAAATTGTGGTTCAGTAATCAAGGGCAAACAGTGGCTAAGGGCAGAATACATAATACTGGAGACATGTCTGATATCTCATTCCTGCTGGGAACTACTGGGAAAAGCCTTTATAAATTATTCAGATACTGAGATATGATCATTTTAACAATGAGAGAGCTTTCCTTGCACAAATTATATGCTTTATGTGTAGTTTATTTGCAAGAAAACTCTTCTTGTTATTGGAAGAAGCAATAATCAACATTGTGGTGAAAAAACAATTGTATATACAGCAAAATGTTTGGTTTAAATTCTTGTTTTGACTGAGTTTTATTATATGAATACACCAAGAAATTAAACAATAAAAATATACCCACCTATCTTATCTCCTGTAGGTATAACATTAAAGGTTACCACCTTGAGATCCAGCTCCTCCTTCAGCCACAACCTGTCCATCAGCCGAATCATCTGAATCACCAGCATATCTTGCCGCAAATCATCTCCCACCTGGGTGAAGCAGCGTTTATTACCAAGCATTCTCTCAAACAGATCTCAAGATTAGTAAAAAAAATCTTCATCTTGTGAATAACTTTCTCAATTACTACACTCCCAGAGAAGTTTTCCGGGTATACCAAGCAAGCATTTCTTAAACATTGTGTACTTACCTTAAAAATTGCATGAATAGGATCAGTATTTGTCTCTGAAGACATGAATGCGAGTCTGAGAGGCACTGTGAAGGAATTGAAGTAGGAACAATTTTTTACATCCACTCCAGCAACTTCCATGGATGGGGATAAGGGGAGAGATGTTGGACTTGCCTGAAATAAGAGCATGTTAAAAATAGTTAAGAGATGCATAAAACCTAGTTTTGACAATATAAAGCCAATAGGTACTCTGCTGAGTCCATAAGACCAAAGATCAAAGACAGTATATAACAGACTAACAAGTGATGAATTCGGCAAGAACTTATCAGATATATACCTGAAGACTGAAATGTATATTCTCCAAATCTCTGCATAATTTAGGCATCCTCTGGTTATCCTTTATGTCTTTAATGCCCATTGCTGTGGCATACAGACTCTGCAAGATATATCAAATTACAAATACAAAAGAACAATGTTAATGTGTGTTTAAGTTCAACATTGTCTACAGCTGCATATTTCTAAGATATATTTACTTTGTATCATACAAATGCACAAAAATGTTTTCTTATAGCAAAAATGTCCCTATTTTTAGCTGCCATAACAGTGTTGCTCATAGAACATTCAGGCTCTACATCATAAAAAGCACCATAAACTAAATTTTACAAATACCTTTTTGATCTATCTATTCATCTATATACCCAACTAATATCCCCCTTAAAGGGAGTAGCTAAGACGAGGCCTTTAGGGTTTGGAAAGACATTACTATCCCCTCCCTCTCTTCACCTTGTCTTTCCGTATGAGAGAATACAGAAGAGGGGCTTCCCAGACCCCTTACTCCATCCTTTTAGATAATTTTTTACAGACAAGAGGAGGAAATACAGTGGTAGTAATCTTGCAGTCCACATCACACGGTTTTATGATCTACAATTCTAAATTATATAGTTAAGCATTTCTATAAATCTTACATTTATCTATTTTCCCTTAATCTTATGTTTTGTTGTAATTATGGCTCTATCCATATTAAAATACAATTTCAATGACTACTCACCCTTAGGATAGCTTCTTGTTTAAGTAGTCTGTTCTCCATGTTCTTCCCACATACTGCCATCAATGCCCGAGTGACTAAGTTCAGTCGGCGACGGTACCTGGCATCACTCACTACTTCACGTTCCCCTCCCATGTTGGTCTGTTGACAGACATTGCTCTTAATATGCAGTAAAAATTACATTCATCCTACAACTTCTCTCATTCTCTCTTTCATTATCATTCTCAATGTCTCAAAAACTAAATTTCTTTACCTTTTAAACAGACACAACTTTCCAGACAACTCTCCCTTCATTAATATCATATAATCTACCTCCTCCTCTATATTTAGCATACTTATGCAGTTCTTCACTAAGAATCTTAACTGCAAAAATTCATACTGCAACTCTCAATAAATATGTTCCCACAAAGTTGGGCACTTGGTGATGTCTCTGGAACACTGCCTTATTCTGTTCTAAGAACTGAACTCATTTAAAAGAAGAGGGAACTAAATTGAACATTCCGCTTTGGAATTATTCTATTGCATTTGTTTTTATGGTGCAAACATTTTTTTTTTTCCTTAGCTCTTGGCTAAACTCCTTTTCATGGAGGAAAAAAATCTAGTCCAGCATCGTCCTTTATGAAAGGGCAAAGGAAAATATGACCTTTGGCCATAGAAAGCACAGGATAGCAACCCTCACACTGATACGGCTAATTCACCATACACTTCATAAATTTCAAGAGCATTTTTGTTTAAATTATATGTAGATAATACTTTACGGCAATATCAGTTAAATGTTTCAAAACAATATGGCTGGACCTGCCTGAAGAGGAAGACACTGATTGAGTAGCCAATAAAGATGGTGTGCAAGCCTTGGGGAGGTGAGGGCACGTTCCAGCAGCAGCTCAGCTATGGGGGATATATCCCAAGCTTCATGTTTCACAGCCTGGACTAACTGAGGCAAAAATGATATCAATTCATCAGAGCCCAGCCCTCTGATCCACTCCACTGCACGTCCACGCACCATACTGTCTGGGAAACTGAAAACAAACATAAGAAAAAATTTACAAACAAAATTCTATTGTTGAGCTAGTGAGAAGAAATATTGTAAGTTATGTGCTCCTGAATACAAAATTCCTTAAAAATATGAAAAATTAAAGGATTTTCTCAATATTTTATGACGATCTGAAAATTATGATTATCATTTTGTTTTGATGAGTAGTCCATAATATTTTGTGGCATATTTTTTTCCAAAAACGAATTAAAAAGAATGTTTACCCTTTAATGACCAATTTTTTCAAAAAATGCTCCTAATACAATGTAAAAACAACAGCAAACTTTTTTATATATTCAAAACTAGCATGACAGGTGACAGAAATATGAAATACAGGAAGTCCTCGTTTTCCTTGAAGCCCTATCATAAACCGAAATAGCGTATACCGAACCCATTTTTACATGTAATAGATAGGGATGCATTCCAGCACATTGCCAAAGTCACTCCTTCAGGTTCAGATGCATACATAAAGACATACCTTAGTGTAAAAATAAACAAATTGAATAAAGAAAATAAAGAAAAGAATATAATTATGTAATCATTACGTAATTCGTCATTTAATGGAAGTAAACCACGAGCACAAGGTTTCACTGTTTGTAATGGTGGTGCGGGAATGGCTAGTTGTCGGAGTTGGCTGCATGTAGCATAGCGTTGTGGCACCACACCGATTTGGCCACGCCCAACTCACCACGCCAATTTTGGCACCTTTTTTTAATATCGTAATTGCGAATCAAGTATCGTAAATCGAAAAAAGGATACTAATTGGCTAGTATCGTATCTGCGAATTTAACGTAAACCGAACTATCGTATAGCGAGAACTTCCTGTATGTGCAAGCATTCCAAACAAGTGGTATGCAAGAGCCTGATTTAGGAAATGATAATCATCTGAGCTGACCAAAGAGGGTTTGAAACAATTGCCGTGGGTTAAGGGTTAAGGTACACAAGAGCCTTGCTATATGCGAGAGATGCATTCCACGAAGCTTAAGCATGTGAAAATATAATGTGAATAATTATCTAAATGGAGAAAATAGGGATGCATTCTGATATGAGCACTAATTTTTACAATTCCAGCTAGCCACATGGTGCTATTGCTGTGGCAACTTTGCAGGACAACCTGACATGATAAAGGTAAGTGAGTTAAAGAAGCCCCCCTCATCCTCTGAAAATGAAGAAAGAAGCAGTAAAGAGAGGTAAAAACCAAGTGAGGCAGCAAAAGTATTGTCAAGATTACCATTACAGTTATGGGGATTATGCAGCTGGAAATAGTGAATGAGAAAAAATTCAAATATGTGCGAAAAACAAAAAAGAACTCTTGGCAGAGAGGGTTGTGAGCATGAATTAACAAAGAATTTTTCATCACAACTACCACCTTGGAAGGAATAAAATGTCATATACAAATAAATAGACAGGTTTTCATTTTCTCACCATGGTAATAGAAGGTGCAAGGCATCTGCAGGAGCTGGTGAGGCCCAGTTTTTGACAATAGAGTGAAGATCTGGCAGACATGACACATCCCATGAATGTGAAGCAAGCAAAACCTTGGCCAGGGCAAAGGGCTCTGCATGGAGATAATGTCTCTTTTCCCATAGAATTTCACGTTCTTCTGCTGATCCTCTGGAAGGAGAGAATAACGTTAGTGAAATGTTTAAGATGCTTTGTGTTTTCAGGTTAAAGTAAAAATAAAATAATCATACAACAGATCTATAATCAAACTTAAACAAATTACATGGAACCTACTTGTTAAAAGTAAAAATGTCCCTCTCTATTATATCAGAGAGAAGTTGTTGTGTGTTGATGTCCAAGGAGGAGAACTCAAGTTGTGTTGGCTCAAGGGGAATGATCTCTGGGAACACAACTTCCCCCTTTATGTCAAACAACTCAACAGCTGAAATTCCATTAAATCAATATAATTACCACCATCATCTTTCTAATATCCTACACCAAGCTGGACATGGAACTCAAATAGAAACAGAAATAACAGTTAGGGAAAAAGCATTACCTTGTTAAATAAACCACACAATGTAAGTTAACCGCTCTATATATATTCAAAGCCATTGATGTGACATGATGAATGACCATGAAAATGTAGTGGAAGTGGCAAAAACAAATCATTAAAGGATGTGTATGCCATTTCATTTTACTGGTGGTACTCCTCTTTGTTTCCTTGCTTTCTGAGCATGAGGAAGAGGAGTTGTGAAAGTGTTCATGAACATTTGGAATGTCTAATATGGATGATGATTGAATTGCAGAGTGGTGAAAGTGGTAGAATACAGCTCATTTCACAACAAATTTAAGTATTTTACATTAGAAGTAATAACTACTCACAGAGCACTGGACAGCTGTGAACCTGTGGGTGGTCGGAGGAGTATGGGGCAGGACCCAACCGCCGGTCACTTGCCATTGGCCACAGAGTAAGGAGATGAGTTCCCTGAGTTAGATGTCTGTAAAAGTGGGATAACAACTCAAACAGTAAGCAAAAACCTTCTATATTTACTTATTTTGGAACTGCAAATTTTCTTGAAAAGTATTTTTTTAAAAGGAATTGGGCATGTGATGGCAGGCACATTTTTTTTCTTTCTTTTAATAAATTTTTCAATATTTGGATTTTAGCATCTGAAAAAAAAAAAAAAAATTCCTCACTCGGCTTGACCTCGTATTCAAACCACTTCCCACTTGTATTGGCATCTATTTTCCCTCTTTGAATTTGTTTTACGAATACATCAATGGATAAGATAAAGTAATGGATAACACTCTGTATGCCAAAAAGTCATTCCTCTGCCTTTAGCTAGATTATATTTTTTTCTATGATTACAATAATCAAACAAACACATACCCATCAAAGGAAAAGCACTGTACTGCTGCCCACCCAACCCCTTCTCTAATGTACTGAGGCTGCTCAGCTTTACTTTCTGCCTCAATAACTTTCAGTCCAAACACTGTCAAGACAAGTCTGCTTTCCTTTGGCAAGGTGCTGATGCGAGCACCCAAATCAAGCCTGAGGAAAAAGAAACATACGTCAATACGTTTTCAAGGATGTGTTTCCTATTAACCCTTTCCTTATGTGCTTCCAACAAGAACTCTCCACTTCCATTCACCTCAGGCACACAATGTATCTCAAAAACTCCATCCCTTGTCATATCTCTGACTCAAGTGTTTAAATCTTTCATCATAATTGCTCACTCTCCCTCCATGAATTTTTCTAGACACTCCCTTAGCTATTTATATATCTATATACCTGGCTTATATACCCTCTAATGGGGAGTAGCCAAGACACGGCGATTGGGTTTTGGAGAAACACTACTATTTCCTTCCCCTCTGCACCTTGTCTTTACATAGGATGGAATATAGAGGTGCTTCCCAGACCCTTCACTCAGTCTTTTTTTAATTGCCTTCTACAAACTGCTGGGAATACAGTGGTAGTGTTCTTGCGGCTCCCACCCTTAGGAATTATCCAAAACCTGCTCTCTCCTCTCCCTCCCAGACCCATTTGTTCTGAGAATTATCCAACTCTTCTTTCCTATTTTCATTGACATCAATTTTGCAATCTCTTTTTCACTCCCTACAGCTCATCTTTCAAAATGATAACTACACCCTCTCTTGCACATAGTAGACTGTGTGCAAGGAATTTGTTGAGATTATGATGATTATTCTCTAGTATAAGACTTACCATCGATTAAAGGTGACTTTTGGGTAAAATGTGGTGCTGTCCGACACTTTCTTGGTGTGGGAGTGAACAGGTTGGCCTATACATCTTGACCCATGAAACAGCTGAGCTTCCACAAAATATTCATCATATTTCCACTCCCGTTCAAGACGATGGAAACCCATAACCTTCACAGACACTTTTTCTCTCACATCTCGTATATCTTGGGGGTCTGCGATATGAATGTGAATTTGTTAATATGATATATTATCCTACAATTTCATATTGCAATCCTTCACTTTTACTAGATGTACCAAATTGATATACACACTTTCGTTTCTATATACAAATTCTTCTCACACAACAGCCTTTTTTTCAGGTAATTTTGATCCTTGATCTTTCCTGCCTGAGGAGGGGTTCCAAGCCCTCAATTCTTTTCTTCTGAGGTTGCTATTTATGACAAAATATAGTCATGCATTTTAAAAACCTTCAAACTATACAATGAATAACATTTATGCTCAATAACACTTTTGAGTACAAACATCATATTACCATTTGTGGGATCTGTTGCAATATTCACAGTGAAATCCACCCTGAAGGCCTTTGCATACATCATCAAAAAGTTGTTAACAGCAGCAGCCAAACGGCTAACAGCATCCAGAAGCTGCTTTTTAAGGCTATCTGGACTGGAAGTATCATGAGAGCCAGTGGAAAGAATACGCTGTCCAGGAAAATCTTCTTCACCATCTAAAATACCCTGCAGATAACATGACAAATAAATAATGACATTCTGAATAGCTACATGAGTACTCTCTCTCTCTCTCTCTCTCTCTCTCTCTCTCTCTCTCTCTCTCTCTCTCTCTCTCTCTCTCTCTCTCTCTCTCTCTCTCTCTCTCTCTCTCTCTCTCTCATATATATATATATATATATATATATATATATATATATATATATATATATATATATATATATATATATATATATATAATAATAATAAATAAATAAACACAATAAATTATAAATAATAAATAAACAAGTAGAAAATAATCTAAAAAAAAGTTGAACATGAAAAATGTTCAAGGTTAACACTGACAAAATAAAATGATGAACTTCAACTAATTAACAGTAAGTTAACACTCTCTCAGAATTAGATATTGCATTATGATATATCATAACATATGCTATATTTAGATAAATAAACATTTGTTTCAATGTAATTAATTCATAGCATAGTCTACTAGCTATAATTGCAGTATTACATTGTTCAACACTTACTTGGCTTTTTTGAATAATTCTGCAAGTGTTCACAAGAGTGGTTACAGCATCAGAAACATAATTTGTCTCCAAGTTTCCTAACACAGTGCACATCTGCCTCACCACCTACAGATAACAGAAACAATTACTTTCAGTACACTACCTGTTCAGAATATACATCTTACAATAGTAATGAAGTTATTCATATATCACACTGGAATAGTGAGGGAGGTAAAAGCTAGTGCAAGGAAACAGGGGCATGAATGGTCTATAATATTGAAAAAAAATATGGGAATTCAATTATTAATTTGTGGATTAGACATCACTTGTCACAGATATTACGGAGAAGTTGCAGGAATTTATTTTAAAATTTGGGAATGTGTGATAGAAAGTAACATAGAAGATGATATATAGAGGTAACTTATAACAACTTCAATTGAGTAAAATGGTCAGATTATTTTTTATACACACCTGACGGACTTTCCTGGATCTCATTGGGGAAGGTAAGTCTTGCACTGGTGTCCCATCGATTAACAAGAACCCTGAATTCTGAAGGCGTGACAGTTCCCTCTCAAATGTTTCTGTGAACAAAAATTCACATTGAATTTCCTCTAAAAATATTGATGGGAAATATCACAAATCTGTTAAAAAAAAAATGGACATAAGAATACCATTATATGAATACAGTATATGATTGCTTTAGCAAACACAGGCTTAATATGTGGATGAGTCATGTCACATCACCAGCATGCAGTCGTGAGTAAGACAAGTATACTCGTCTTTGATGCTGCTCGGGTTAAATAAAACTGACTGTGACTGTAAGAGGGTAAGCTAGAGATGAAGGTCAGGAAAAGTTCATAGGTAAAAAATGCAGATCTTCACAAAGATTCAGACACCCCTTATCCCAAAATAGTCCAGGTCATTGAAGATTATTGTAGGTTTCATGATGAATATAATTTCATGTGATGATCAGCATCTGCCTATCAACTTAGTCAAAACATTTTGTCTAAAATTATACACACCACCCACTAGCCAATACATACCAACCACAATGGTGAGCTGTTCATAGTGTGCCACATCTCCTGATCCAGCTGACATGAGTTCTTCTACATGTACATTTGTAACGGTTTGATCGTCTTCTTCCTGGAATTATACAGAAATGAGTTTTGCCAAAGGAACAGTGCTATATAACCTCCAAGTCAGTTAGTTTCTACATTCACAGGATCACTACTTTTATTCCTTACCAACACTTATATTTCAACAATAGAACCAGTAAACTTATCAATATATAAAATCTGGGAAAAAAAATTCTTGTTTTGTTTTTTACATATTTCTAATGAAAACGTTAGTTTTCAACAACATATTTCATGTAGATGCAATGATCCTGATCAATGGTGAGGTTAGGTGTAGGGTTAATCAACTACAGGAAAAGAGGCTTATTTCATATAATTTGTCATAAAATGTTCAGAGCAATATTCCAGAAATGGAAATGATGTATGATTATGGCAGTTGAGGGAAGTCACCCTACAGCCCAAAGTAGGAGATAGTCTGACTTGGTGGGGGTTTATGATTAATGGGGTTTTGCTGTAATTTAATCTTATTAGAAATGACACATGTTCAATTCTAAGATTATCTGATGTAAAAACCCAATTTATAATACACTAACAACTATAATGAATGCTAAAGGCAAGGCCAATGCAGATTACCGTTCGTAGATATGCTTGCTTGACAGAGTCTGCATGCATGAGTGTAAAAACAACATCTTCATCAAACTTCATACAGGTGTGTACATATTCATACTCTCCAAGGACTGTCTCGCCAGATAAATATTCATCCAGTCCTCGAACCTGAAATGTATAATACAATTTTATATAAATAAAGTAATGTGTATATCATTCATAAAAAAAAGAAAAAAAAGAGAGTTTACATAAGGACCATTAGGTGATGACATTTAATTGAATAGAAATGGAAAGTCTTTCATACTACCTATACAATATATGCACTCCTCAACAACCCAAATATTGATCATGGGCATCAATTTCACAAAATGGACAGATAAGATGAAAAGATGCCCAGCTTATGTACTTTACCTTGAGGACATAGTCTGCGGATTCTCCAGGGAGTTCCAGTGTGCATACTGTGTGCATCACAACATGCTCCACACTTGAATCCACTGTAAAGGGAACCTCAAAACTTTAACACAACAGAAATTTCAAAAGAGCTGAACTACAAATTGTACTAAGTGAAAGAATTACTATATTTGAAGATGTTCATATTGAAGGTTTGTTAAGTGAATAGCCTAATCAAAATATTTTGTTTCAAAAAACAAAATACTGTGATACACTTACGATTGCATGTAAAAGTGACAGATTCATTGCTGAGGTAGTAAACAGTCAATTTAATACTCTGTTTAGGGTCAATGGAGCTTTCAAGGCAGGCACTGTGCAGGAGGCCTGGGTTCCCAATATGATCATTCCAAGTATACTCTCCTGAAATTCATAATTAACATGTAGATGATATGCATGTTTTATTTTCAACTTAATTCAACAACTCCACAGATGCCAAAGTCCGGTAAAAAACCTCTTATAATTCTATTTCTGACACCACTTTCAGGCAGGCATATATAATGTTACTACTGGTAACAAAAATCTCCTCTTATCTTTTTCCATTCCCAGTATATGTGAGTAAATGAAGCATCTATTAATAAAACTAGCAACTAAGCAAGCAATACACCCATTTATAATACTGCACTTAATCCAAAACAAATGTTTGTTAAGGCTGATGTATGCATTAGCTGCAAAAGTCACACTGTAAATCATCAGGTAAGTCAACCTTAAGCAAATCAATAGATCTGCGAGGTGTAACATTGCACCATACCACAGAGAAAGATCAAAGTATTCAACATTAATAATAAAAAGATGATGTAAAAATTCTGTAAAAAACACAATTTTACCTCTGCGTTTCTTGATGCTATCCCAGAAGGCTCTTGCTTCATTGTCTGCACTCAAGGCAGGAATCTTGCAGAGGTGAATATGACTAAAGGTTGAACTGCCATCAACTGTTATGCATAACCTCTTCTGTAATATGAAAATGACAAACACAGATAAGACATTTAAACCCATTTTCCCTTCTATGAGGGAACTATATATTAGGATTCCGCTATTTTCACAAAGTTCATTACATCACGTGCATTCTGAAATATAGTATTGATTAATCTGCGAAAATATGATTACACTTCTAATTTAGCATTCTTATGACCACCAATTTCTTTACGGAGGCAAATATTCGTATAAATTCAAGAGTACAAGTGTGAAAGACTAAACAGATTACCATGTGATATGGGTCACATAACCATCAGCCTTTTACACTCACCAAACTATCATAGGCATATTTCACTGAAATTGTGGCCAACTGTATCATTATATTGAATGATTATCTTTGTAACTCGTTTGTGTAACCAAACTTTGACTACACATTATAGGAAAAAATCACATCACAAACCATTTCATCTTCTTTCTTATCTCCTTGAATGTTACTAGAAATTATGCATCCAGATGAGGGTTGTAGTTCTGACTTAACACTTTCACTAGATTTCTTTACATCATCAGAATCCTCATCATCAGTAATCTCAATACTACCATCATAGTATATCATGTACCAATGACTCTCAGACTTTCTGGTTTTAATATGGAAATTGAGAGCATAATTATCCACAGAATCAACATTATCTGTCACATCCACATCATTTGCATTCTCTGGGCTTTTATCTTCAGTTTCAAGTGGCACTGGTTCTGGCACTGGTGCAGGCAATTCTTCGGAAACTTCATTATCTGAATGTGCCGGGAAAGAATAAAAGGTACTTTTTCTCTTGATTTTTTTAGACTTTTTTCGATCACTCCTAGAATCACTGGCAACCTCTTTTCCTGTTTCAGCTTTAACCATTGCAATCTGGTTTCTCTACATACAAATGTAGTATATATATACAATAAAGTATACACTTAAACAGGATTCTTGTGTTTGTCCAAAACTTTTCACCACACACACTGAAAAGTGACATTTCTACTTGCACCATTTTCAGAAGGTATCAAACTTACTCCCACCAAGATACAATTGTTCCCTATTCATTATTGAAACAAGTGATAAGACATTATTCCTGATAATACCTCCAGGAGATTAGATAAATCATGAGGGAATGACATTTACACATTTAACAAGTTTATTATTTTTTTTATTTCCTGCACGAGCAGGCCAAAGGTCCTACCACCCTATAAGTGAGTGAATGAGAGAGTATGTGTTTTATTCACCATGGTCTGGAGGATCACGCGCTGGACTCGTGATCGTCAGGCATTATCCTCCCTGAAGGAACTCGAGCTCATAGACGGATTTATGGGTAAGACTAAGACCTCTCACACATCACACACACCCATCCCCTTCCCCAAGGGGGGACAGTAACCACTCCCTGTCAGTGTCCCTTGCAGCATAAATCTGTTTGTCATTTAACCCACGGTGCACTGTGACTGCCTAAGAAACCGACCGACTTTCTTGCCACTCATATACGAGGATCCCATCAACAAACAAAACACATTCACTGGGTTGCTAATGCATGATGTGCACGTGATGTGTTTTATGTTAAGTTTTATTAAGGGATAACCATTCTTGAAATGTTTAAAGTTGACGCCGTAAATTAATGGTGGTGGCACTGAGCGCAGATATACAAGATGCCGTTAACTAACATCATTGGCACTTGGCAGGTTAAGATAACTGTGGCAGTCATGGCATAAGTAGATAGTAACACCACAAGAAGTTATAAATGATTACTGCTTGACTTTGAAGAGCTGGATGCTATACAAACGACATTTCTCATAAGTTAAAAGTATTGATAGTCATTTATGGTAGTGAGTGTCTGGGGTAAAATTAGCCTATCACACTAAATATCTGGGATGAAAATAGCCTATGAGAGGCCTCAACTTTGTACACAAAAAGCAGGGCAATTTTTGTTCTATTTCTAATGTGTGTCTTATATGCCGTCAAATACAGTACATAGCAAAAATTAAAAAGAAACACTGAATAGGAGTTCCACATACCCTTGCTACTGCTATTTTTTGTGATTTTGGGCAGCTATTTCTTCGTAATTTGACATCAGCTTCTTCTATAACACTTGAGCGAGGAGGTAATGGAGGAGGGATGTCAAAGGTTTCTCCACCAACTGCTCCAGGACTGACCAAACCATCATAAACATCATAAACTGGGTCTGATCTTGTACTGCTTGCACCAGGATGCATATACTCAAAGGGATCAACCTGTTCATAGTAGCTCATTTCATCCTCTGTGCGTGCTTTACGTGACTTATACAATAATAATTCTTGGGCTTCTTTACTAATTGTAACACTAGAAGGTTCAACATTTGTTTCTCCTTGATTTATAGATGATGCTGATGATGATTTTTGCTTTGCCTTTTCCTCTTCTTTGGCTTTCAACATTATTGGATCAAACACATCTAAAAGACTAGTCTTCGTTGCACAATCCGCTGGATCTTTCCCTGACCCTTTGCCAAGATCTATGAGATCATCTTTAGGAGTACTTGTTAATTTTCCAATAAAAGTGGCACTTAAAGGGGTTTCCTTTGTAGGTGTTCCACAGACTGCAAGTGAACTTTGACTTTCAGATAATTGATTAGCCAGGGCAAGATTAATATCCAGATTCGGACACCTTGGTGAGATTGGAGGAGCACTCTGACTGCCAGACGAGGCTTGAGTTACAGGTACCAGTTGACCAGGACTTTGGAAGCTTTTGTAATTGAGACCACTAGATAGAGAGTGTGACTGTCCTACTACTGAGTGGTATGAAACTGAGGAGAGGGATGAACTATAATTGGGGTATGGAGTCATTCCATTCTGACCACTCACAGACCAGTTGGACCCTGCTAGAATTGGGGTTATAGTGGTTTGATATGTTGACAAACTTGATGGGGGTCTGCCTGCAGGTTGTGGGGAAGTGTATGATTGTCTGTAAGTATTTGACATTGTATACGTTCCCTGAGAAGTTGTAATAGGAACTACTGCACTCTGGTTGGCATTGATATTGTGAAGAAGAGTAAGTATATCATTCTTTGGTTTCTCTGGACTGTGAAATGAAATCAAATCTTCCTGGTTGTTTCCATCTTTGCTAGTCAATTTGGATGTACTTGCTGATTCTGACTGACTAACATTTGCAATCTGAGATTCTGTAATAATAGGTGAACCTTGCGACACTGATCTAGTTTTGGTTGTAGCTTGTGACTGTGTAAATAAGCTGACTTGCTGGGTATGAGAGAGGCTAAACGTGCGAGGTTTGGGTGTTGGTTGTGTTGTGGCTGGACTGGGACGAGGTCTTGGTTTGACATCAGTTTTTGTACTCCCTCTTTCTGTGGGAGTTTGAGGCCTGGGTCGATCTGGAGATAAATAAGTACATAAATATTTAAATCAACAAATAAATAAATAAGCATAGTCCTCTAAGGGTTCAAGGACTAAGTTATAGAGGTGTATGTATATAACGAAAAACTCCCTGTGTACCTTTCGAAACATTAGAACTGGCACAAAAGCTGCAAAAAAGTTATAGCTAGCATAGTAGAGACAGGAGACGCACCATCTGATCCAGCGGTGGCACAAAATAACTTGTGAATACCCAAAATTCTTAGTTAGGCCTCACTATGAATAATCAAATTTGCGAATGTTATGGCATCTAGAATAAGTCTACACATTAGGAAATAAAATAAGGATTAAATTACCTTTCTAAAAATGTATGAAAATATTTTGATTGAGATGATTTATGAATGTGTGTAAACTTTAAGAATTTGCTATGTATATGTGACAAAAAGTGAAGCAGAGTATACAATTTTGGTTTAGCCCTTAAGATTAAGTTAGTTGAACAATATGAGTGCCTCCATAGTGCCACTAACCACACATACCATGGGCACCATTTTCCTTTACTGAGGCAGATCGTTGGGACTGTGATCTGCCTAGTTTTTCCCTTCGCATTCTTTCATATTCTTTATTTTCTTCTTCTAGGGCTTTAGCAATGTCCTGTTCTGTGTATCGGCCTCCACCCACAGAACGCATCTTAGGGGGAAGAGGAGGGGGTTGGTCTCCCATTGTTGCATCTGTCAGCCTTGGGTCATGCTACATCTGTAAGTTAAATAATTTCAGTGAATGCACATATTCATGTTCCAAAATTTTAACATTTAAAAATTCATTACCACTACCACAAATCTACACTAGAAATCGTTATCATTATTATAACTTTTATGGGGTATTATTTTACTTTTTCACAATAATGCTCTAGAGAATTGAGTGTTCATTTTTTCCATTACCTGATAAATTTTGAGGTTTTACTCACTGTATGTCACAAATCCCTAATTTCGGAGATATTGAATGTTTTTTTCTAGGAGCACAAATGGAAGTTTGGACCAGGTGCACACGCCATTTTCTTCTCTACCTTCTACCCCAGGAAGAAGCGTGTGTTCGTGCATTTGTTTGTGACCATCAGTGCATTGGGCATTCGTGAATAGAGAATTGTTAGATTAGGTTAGGTTAGTGATTCTGTATTTCGTCTTCCCCACCCAAGAACCCTGCATTCCCACAGGTCCCCAGGCTTAATGGGGGTGATGGATATTTCTTAATATATGGATTTGTGACTAAAATTAGTCAACAATCATTCTAAATTAATAAAAATCTATACAAAGTATTATTTAGATCCAGGTGCATTATTGTGAAGTAGTAAGTGAAAATCTAACATTTTTGCATTTCACCATAACAGAAACGAGTGATCACTAGCCATTTCCAAAATATATCAGTCCTTACACGATTTAAGCAGGATTACAAATATTATGATGCATGTAAAAAAATAAATAAATAGTGACATTCATGTATATATGCGATGAGAACAAACTGTTCTGCAGCAATAGCAGAACATTTCACTCAGATGTAGTCTTGTTGCACCCACCACCTCTATCGTCCTTCAACAGTATACACTCTGTCACTTCAACAGTATATATCTGTTTGTCACTTCAAAAGTATACACTCTGTCACTTCAACAATATACATCTGTTTGTCACTTCAACAGTATACACTCTGTCACTTCAACAGTATACACTCTGTCACTTCAAAAGTATACACTCTGTCACTTCAACATTATACACTCTGTCACTTCAACAATATACATCTGTTTGTCACTTCAACAGTATACACTCTGTTTGTCACTTCAACAGTATACACTCTTTATTTATCCCTTAATAATACCCCTTTACCCTTTAATAATACCCCTTCATCCCTTAATAACACCCTTTCATTGTTATCAAGAACCAGGTAAGAAATCCAGGTGAGGTAATTAAACTAAATATAACACTTAAATAACTATCCTTAACATATAATAAATAACTAGTGCTCTAACCGATAGTAATTAGCATTTTAATCTAAACAATGTAACTTAAATTATAGACGTAAAACTTTAATAAATGTTAAGTTATTGAAGCTTCACCCTGACACGTATAAAAGGAAGCTCTATTTTCACCCTTAACGACTTACCTTCAACAAATACCGGACTGCTGTGGGAGGCCAGTCACTCCTTCCCTTTACTGGTTGAATTAGCTCAGTGTAGGTACCGTCAACACATGAGGAAGACATAAAGAAGAAGAAAACTTGAGGACAATTGTTATTTCGTCTCCTGTCTGTGGGGATTTTACTCGGCGCTGGACTATTTCGGCTTGACATTAATCATAATAATACTTTACCAATGAAAAAATATAGTTTTCATATATTTTAATTTATTCATATTAGTGGTTTTTATGTGTTATTTTGTGTGTAAGGTATTAGTAGGATTTGATTTATAGTTAGTGGTATAACTTTTGGGGGGAGCCGAATAAGTCTTGGATCGCATGTTACTTCCTCCCACGCCTATCTTGACACTTTTCTTCATCAATTTACCATATCTCTCTCTCTCTCTCTCTCTTCCTCTCTCTCTCTCTCTCTCTCTCTCTCTCTCTCTCTCTCTCTCTCTCTCTCTCTCTCTCTCTCTCTCTCTCTCTCTCTCTCTCTCTCTCTCTCTCTCTCTCTCTCTCTCTCTCTCTCTCTCTCTCTCTCTCTCTCTCTCTCTCTCTCTCTCTCTCTCTCTCTCTCTTCTCTTCTCTCTCTTTATCAATATCTATCTATCAATCAATCTATCTCTCTCTCTCTCTCTCTCTCTCTCTCTCTCTCTCACTCTCTCTCTCTCTCTCTCTCTCTCTCTCTCTCTCTCTCTCTCAATGGTAAAGTTTTGTTTTCTATCTTCAAGTCAGACCAAGTCAATTTTAGACCTTAAGACAACGTACGGTAAATAAGTACTGGCCATACAAACAGTCACTGCACCTATGATTTAGTATGAGAATTCCAATTGGTTGAGGTGGATAAGGGCTTCTGACGTCACCATTATGATATAGTGGCGGGTCTGTTACACTGGTTTATGACTGGGAATATTCTAGATCAGGCAATTATAAGACCAACCTAGATATGACTTAAGGAAGGAAGGACGGATAAGCGGATATATATCATCTCTTGCAACCAGCTCTTCATTTCATTTTTATGATCGTTAATTTCGTTAGTTTTCCTTGTATACTGTTGTGTGTGTATCATATAAATCAACTTACTAGTGTCACAGCTCAGTTATACTGTCTATGAAACTTAAGATTTAGGATTTGAAACTGGAAATATCGCTTGTTAAGTATAATGACGCCTTATTAAACTTTGGCTTCTTGTACAGGTGTATGCACATATAATTTATTTTTTATTCTAGCCTGCAAATTGATCTTGGACCTGTAACCTTGTTCTTCTTGTTGTTGTTTCGTTAGTTGTCAAGGTAAGGAGATAAGATTGTTTTGGAGGGAGAGAGAGAGAGAGAGAGAGAGAGAGAGAGAGAGAGAGAGAGAGAGAGAGAGAGAGAGAGAGAGAGAGAGAGAGAGCACACATTGAGAGATGCGAGCCACTCACAGTTCTACCATCTTCATAAGAACAAACTTACCTAAGTAATCGTAATCACTTGCCACATACTGTAACTGGTACTGAATTATGTCGAGTCAAAATGTTCTCACTTACGGCTCTACGCTTTTTAATGAAAATAATTACTTGTAAACTGGCCATACACGAGTGTCAATTTTGTATTCCAAACCTTAATGCCGTGCTTATACGTATCGCAGCAATACCAACATTAAACAAAACAATTAATTATATGTATTTTTTTTGATAGAGGCATTCTTATTTTCCACCAAGTATTTAGTAATAATTGTTCGCGTAGTATAGATGATTATGGAAATTCACAGGCAATAGATTTATGTTTATTGTAAGTCACTCACTACAAACCCGCTCAATGATTAAGGAATGACTAATAACTGTACGTGAGTTGATACATGAAATTGTTACCGACTTAGCACCTCAGTCGGAAATACTCGTATATCCAATATAATCTATGTTGTTATCAAAACTGTTGACTTACGGGAATTGAAGAATCAAGATACCCAAAATCCATAATCAGTCTTATCTCTTGAATCAGATCTAAATTTGAATACATCTATCCGCCAAAGCACACCTGACCTATTGTTATGAAAAGCAATGGTATGCAATATGTATCCACCAACACAGATAACCATATTCCCAACATCAAGGTAACTTTAGTGTGTGAAGCTACGTCATCACTCACCACCACCAGGAATTTGTAACATCACGGCCATACAGCTCGTTGCATTAGAGAGAAAGTTGATGTGGTTTGCTCAGTCTGCCTTCGCCGCACCAGTGGACCGGGAAGGGAAATTACACTTGTATGTATATGTACACTTTTCTTATTGCCTTTCCGCACTATGATTTTGATACACACAACACACACACACACACACACACACACACACACACACACACACACACACACACACACACACAACACACACACACACACACACACACACACACACACACACACACACACACACACACACACACACACACATTGCATGCTCTAGTTTTTCCTTATTAATATAACTCCTAGTATGCTAACAATACTAGATGCTAAATATTTTCGTATATGAATAATATTATTTTTTCTTCCACCAATACGATAGTTCTGTACAAAGACAACAAACTATATGACGTAGTTCCACATGACATATTCGGCAGGAATGTTCATTCACTCATACCCTCATTCCATGCTTACCGCAACTATATGCTCGATGAAGTAAATACAACACTCCTTTTGGATCCATGCTTGGCAACGCTACCGTCAGCTGGAGAGGGAAAGCCTTAACTAAGGACACATAACCTGTAACAGTGACTTTCTAACACAATCTGGTATTTGCCTACACCATCGTTTAGGCAAGACCATTCATGTCACTGCAAGTTGTTAGTCAGCATTGAGTTCCTGTCATCTCCACAACGTAAATTAAACGAGAGAGAGAGAGAGAGAGAGAGAGAGAGAGAGAGAGAGAGAGAGAGAGAGAGAGAGAGAGAGAGAGAGAGAGAGAGAGAGAGAGAGAGAGAGAGAGAGAAGAGAGAGAGAGAGAGAGAGAGAGAGAGAAAAAAATTAGGATGCTGACTTACATATCCTACCACTAAGCTATGTGCTTCTCAGTGCCTGTAACGACCAAAGAAGTGTCATCATCGTCGGCACAATAATAAAAAAATAACTAGTGTTAGATTTTATGTATAATATGCACACAAAGGCATTGGTAGATGTAAAAAACGACTTAAGATATATTTTCCTTTATTCCAAATTTCGCAGGATGAATGTGGCAATCAAACCCAATGGGACATATATAAAATAAAGTAATGATAGTGCTTGAGCTGCGTAACTAAGCTAATAAGTGTAGGTGAAAATTATTACAACCTAATTTCAGGAAAAATAGAACTATATATAATCGATTGTGCTACATAATGACAAAATACATCTGGATCTTACATAAAGCTATTTACTCGTAAGCAATATTGGATACGCCACGTCACCTTAGGTCAAGCGGTTAGAACTAAGCTTTTTTTAATCCTGCATGTGGTAATAATTTAAAAAAATGTAGATTCAAGTAATCTCATGTTTCTTCTGCGATTAATGTCACGTTATTTCAAGACCAGGCACTGCATTTACAACTCATTACTATCAATTCGCCAAGCGTGATAATTATACTGTTAACCAAACGATTGGTATCTATTCATAACCACTGAATTATACATCTATCGACATTAAGTCGTTGCTCACCCCGCTGGGTGCTAAGTCAGAACAGCAGTAAGTACAGGTGAGACACTATTGTGATTATGACGAAGGGAATATAAAAATAGGATGATATATACGCTATTCATGTATATATTTGTGATACTACTCTCAAGGCACACAAATCACAGATATTTCTAGATCAGCAGACAAGATCATCCTCTTGGCAACCAACGATACGTGTGAAGGATGTTTTCTGCCGACCGCGAGATAATATATAGTGCACTTGGCAGGTGTCTCCAGGACTGACCTTGACCTTATTTGACCTTATTCATCGAAGCTAAACTGACTATGAAAAAGAAAATATATGTATAATTATTTTCTTTTCCGTAAATGATATTAGCTTACACACACACACACACACACACACACACACACACACACACACACACACACACACACACACACACACACACACACACACACACACACACACACACACACACACACACACACACACACACACACACACACTCAAGCCATTCATAATCAATTGAAACATTTTTGAATCATGTAAAGAAAAGGAAAAGTTTGTCCGATGAAAATAAAAGACATAAATCACAAAAAGTCGTAATTTCAAGATTATTGTTGAGGTATAACCCACTGTCGCTCTCTCCAGTGTTACATCCGCCCTAGTGCGTCTGTAGTGATTTTAGGTAAGCGGCAGCACACACTGTACACCAGCCAGCCTTTCGTTCTCACAGGCGTCTCTGTCCCACTGATACTTGCACGCGTGGAGGTTGTGTTCACTACCAAGGCAGGACACTCGCCTCAACAACGGTGGCGGTACTTGTCCCTCTAAGTCCTCGATGCTGGAAATGTTATATGATGATGCTTCCTTCACTCTGTTTTGAGAGAGAGAGAGAGAGAGAGAGAGAGAGAGAGAGAGAGAGAGAGAGAGAGAGAGAGAGAGAGAGAGAGAGAGAGAGAGAGAGAGAGAGAGAGAGAGAGAGAGAGAGAGAGAGAGAGAGAGAGAGAGAGAGAGAGAGAGAGAGAGAGAGAGATGAAAGTTGGTATCTCGCATCCTCATCTGGACTGTTGTAATTTTTCTTTACAAATTTCCTTAAGTTTTGTTGTTGTTTGGGTTGTTGTCCTTTTTATTAAAGTTCACAGGTGTATCTCATGTGTGTGTGTGTGTGTGTGTGTGTGTGTGTGTGTGTGTGTGTGTGTGTGTGTGTGTGTGTGTGTGTGTGTGTGTGTGTGTGTGTGTGTGTGTGTGTGTGTGTGTGTGTGTGTGTGTGTGTGTGTCAGAAGTGGGTAAAGAACGCACATTAGTCAATCAGTCATTCAGTCATTGAGGCCACTTTACTTACGCCTCTCCAAATACCATGCGGCAGGCGACCGTGGCTTCACTATTGCCCCATTGTCCTTCGTTGCACACTGAACTGTTGATCCTCACCCTCACGCCATGTTGGTCCGTCAATCGGGAAACCTGCAGCCACCCCGCCACCACCAGGCTCCCATTTACATTACTGGTGACGACGTTCTTGAGCGAGGCAGTGAAGGGTACTGTGAGCACAGAATGTAACAAGTAAAACATCTGAACTGGTTATGTGAATGCCAAACCAATACTTATTAACGCACTTCTCAAACTATAGTCATTCATAAACGAATATTTCATACAAAATTATTAAGTACTTCTTTGCGGGTATGACATTGTGAAAATTATAATGATAAGGATAACTTCACTGTCAAGTATAGATAACAACTCATCTATGTATTTACACTTACATGTGTACCTGGAGGATGTAAACGCTACTCG